>OX030950.1:134336726-134463356 GCA_943735915.1 Pherbina coryleti
TTTTCTGCATGTCCTGCCTAGTTGTGGCTTTTATGCTTGGCAAGCACTTTGCAAATAATACTAAGAACAAACTTCCTGCCGCACACTCATTCTTCTCCCAGTCACCAAGTCTGCATCAGCCACTTACTTATAAAACGAATGTATGTAAGGAGTTTCGTAATGAGAACATGCGGCTCAGTATTAAATACATAAAAATCAAAGTTTAACTTTGCTATAACAAGGACAACATTAAGGACGAAGAGCCAGCAGTATGGCAAATTAGAAAAGTATGTCAAGATGAAGATGATGACGTTAGGGCTTGTACGTTATTGTTGTTTTAACTATTTCCGCTTTGTTGTGATTCCATTTCTTATTGTCTATTTTATGTTAATTGAGTAAAATCCCTTTTTATGTTACGAAAAAGTCATAACATAAAAACATAAAATCTAACATCGGTAAGCGTTGGCTTATATTCTGTCTTTGGCTTAGTCAGCAAAAGTGAAAAAAGACATAAAATAATTTAAGAATGTGGTAAAAAGTTAAATATTCACATTACTTTTATTGATACCACACAGCGTATAAATTACATTTAAACGAGTTGATTCGAGCAAAGCGTGAATATGAATTGTTAATTGAGCTTAAATTGCTTGCGAGTAATTTTGGGTGTTGATCATTGATTATTATGTAAAAGGGGAAAATTCAAAGATATGAGGGAAAGAGATATTATACAAGAAAATTTAAGTTATTGTTAAAAGATATTAAAAGTCTATAAAACTCATGCAGAAGTTAAATTTTGCAAGGTTTTGAAAAAAAAAAACCATTGCATACTTTTAGACTAATACTCGTGTTAAGGCCTTAAAATATGCGTTCTATAGCAGCTTGTGCATATTTATTGCCTAGCATACGTCTCCAGACTATGTCTGGTTAAGAAACAACAACAAAAAACTCACGTATGCAACTATATTCAAGAAAACAAAAAAAAAAAAAAATACTTCGACTTTCCTTTTAAAATATGCAACATTGAGTGAGGAAACCTAGTTGCGTCAAGTTTTTCGCAAGTATTTGCTAAGCATGTGTGCAGCATAAACTTCCGCCACAGCAGTGCAAGTTCTAAGCTGCTACAGCAGCTGTTGTTATTGTTTTTATTGTAATGCTTGCCTGGTGCAGCGTATGAAATGGCGTCTGGTTGACGATGGAAGATTTACTTCCGGTGCAACATATTGTTTGTTCAGCGCCGGGTTAAGAAGCAAACTATAGCAAAATAACAGCTAAAGCGAATAAAAAAACAAGATGCGGAGTAGACAGCGCCTAAAAGTGAACAACAGTAAAGCACAATGGGGCGAATATATTATTTTCTCGCGCTTAATTCAAATATCTATGTAAAGGGTTCTCCATTAAGGACTTGACAACTTTTTTTTTTTAAATAAAACGCAAACCATTTGAGATATTTCAAAAACTTTATTATCGACTCGAAGTACAATCAAAAAATTTATGAATGGAACTTGATTTCGTTCATATGGCCACCGCTGGCACGTTTGCAGCGGTCGATTCATTGGACACAATTTTCGATGACTTGGCCACACATATCGGTCGAAATGGCTGCTATTTTTCGTTCATGTTGGCTCTGAGCTCATCCAACGTTGCGGCTTGTTGGCATAGACCAATGGCTTGACTTAGCCCCAAAATAAAATAGTGTAGAGGCGTTAAATCACACAAATGAGACGGCCAATCGACTGACCCATTTCTTGAGATAACACGCTCATCAAACTTACTCTTTAATTAATCAATTGAAACGTGTGCCGTGTGGCTTATGGCACCGTCCTGTTGGAACCACATGTTGTCCAAGTCCATAGCTTCCAATTCGGGTCAAAAATAATCGGTAATCATGGCGCGATAACAATGGCCATTCACAGTAACGTCCAATGATGCCGCCGGCATGCAAACCGCACCAAATAGTTATTTTTTGTGCATGATATGCTGATTCATGAAGCACATTCATGAAGCACATATTTTGCTTATTGAACCCATTGAGCCAAAAATGAGCCTCATCACTGAAGATGATTTTGCGATGAAATTCATCATCTTGGCGCATGTTTTCCAGAGCCCAATTGGAGAACGTACGTCGCTTCAATAGTTCATCGGCTTCAATTATTGAGTCAGCTTGATCTTGTATTGGTGTAAACCAAGATCCTTACGCAAAATTATCCATAATGTGGTCTGGGCGATGCCCAATTCTTGAGAACGCCGTGGAATTGACTGTTTTGTATTGTTTGCTACGAACGCCTTAACGGCAGCGATATTTTCGACACTACGACCAACCCATTGTCTCACTGCCACGGCAACATCACACAACGAATATGTAGACTCAAATTTTTGTACTAAACTTGTTATTGTCTGTCTAATAGGGCGAGAATTACGACCGAAAATTGTAGTTGACGCCCTTAAAGTTGCGATCACCGACTCCGAATTTCGGTAGTAAATTTTTATTATTTGTAGACGTTGCTCAAGTCCCTATTGGAAAACCCTGTATAAATAGGCGTAGGCAAGACAGTTAAGATCTATTTTCTCCTATGTTTCCCAATTGTTTTGATAATTTTTTTTTAATGAATTAGAGGAGAGAGAAAGAGTGCACCGAATATTATTTATAGAAATATACCTGCTTTAAGCACGTGGCAAGATGTATTATGTATTTCATTCATTGTAGGTTCATATGCACGTAGAAGATCCGCATAAAAAGGAGGGAAAGAAAAAAGAAATGTTCGGCTTTATTTCGTTCGATTTTTTATTTCTTTACACGGCAATGTGAGTTCGGTTACGTTCACACATGAGCAGCTATGGATATCGGCAAGCTTTAGAGCCAGCTGAGAGCAATTGAGAGCAAAGGCTTATGTAGCAACACAAAAAGCAACAACAAAGCAAAGACAAAAGACAAACACAGAAGCTTTAAATGTAGTGGTGCCCATACCCGCACATGAGCGACGAAAGAGAAAAAAAAGCAAAGAATATGAACAGAGATTGAGCGAGAGAACTGGTGGCGAATTTATTAGGAAAGTAGAAGTGATGCCACAATTTTTATGGAATAAATGTGTTTTTCACATTAATTTTGTATTGAATTTTATTTCAATACAATTAAAATTTGATATAAAGTCGAATCCCTCTGAAAAGTTTATTGTTACTAATCCAGAAGACTTTGAAACCTTAATATAAACAACAGTTCACAATATATGCATGCCAATTTATTTTTTTCAATATAATCTCTAAGAAATAAATCAAACTAATCCTTGATTCAATTCAATAATAATTATTTTTAATTTCATTCATAGAATTACCCTAAAATACTTATTTCTCAATTTAATGTTTCTAACTCTGACAAACGTTTTTCAATAAAAAAAAAAAATTAAAAAAACAAATCTATTTTTATGTGGTCGAATTTTGACCACAGTCGATACTAGTTTTAATTGAATTGCTGTTTAACTATAAAAATTTGTACACTCGTTAATTAAGGCAAAAATCAAATTTCTAAGTATGTTCTTTATCTCTGCTTTTTCATTGCAGTTAAATATTTTCTTTAAAAAAAGTCATGTGAAAAAATTTCAACGGCTTGACTTAAAGACAAAGGAAAGAGTCGGTCTTTAAAAGCATTGACTTTTACCAAATAGTAAACTCTTTCAAAACTCGATAATAAAAGACAATCAAAGGAGTTGATTATGTTATGGACACACCCGTAGGTTTTGAAAGCTTATCTTTATCAGTGTCCATATTCATATCCCTATTCTTTCCCTCGCTTCCAAACTTATCCATATTTTTATCCTTATTCATATGTTTGTCCTAATACCTCTACCACTATTTTTTCAAATTCCTGTTTTAATCCATTGAATTCATTCCAAATTCCTGACTTTATCTTTGCTCGGATCTCTTTTTTAATCATTCCTTCACTTTTTCCCTAAGTCTCTATCTAATTTCAGTCCTAAATGTTGTCCTAAGTGTTTCCAAATCCTTGGTCTATTCCTTCACTCAAACCTTGTCCCAATCCTTTTCCCAATATTGACTTAAATATCATTTTATGTATGACTTTGTATTAGTCATTTTCCAATCCTTGTCTGAATCCCAGTCCTAATTTTTGTCCAAAGTCATATTCTAATTTTTGTCCACTATTCTATTCTGTTCTATTCTATTAAAATCTATGTTCTACTCGAAAAAATTCACCGAAGAAGAATAGGAGACATTGCATAATGCAAACAAATACCGAAACCTTCAATAATTGAAAAACGCTTTAAACAATGGGAAATAACTAATGCATAGAAATAGGGTCCCATTTGAATCGAAACCGTCGAAAAAGCGTTTATTCACTTTTGAACTGCAGCTTTGATAGAAGAAAAGGAAGGGATTTTTGCACCGAAATGTCACGGACGATAAAAAGTGGATCTAATACATCGATCCCAAGCGCAAAGAGTCATGGGTTAACCCATTTTCTACCACGTAAAAAAATGTTATCCAAGCTGTCGGGTGTTCGAAAAATCGAACAGTGGTAGAAAATGGGTTAAGCTCGACCAATCTTTAACATCAGTGTAGAGGACAAATATTCTTGGATCCAACCTCTTGCTCTGTGTCTAATGGAATCAGAAGGATCTTCTATGAGATCTATGAGCTGCTCATCTTCTCATAGCTTCTAAGAGCTGCTCAAACCGAAAGAATAACTGGGAAGCACTACCGACTGAAACCGACGCTGCTAAATCGTGCACTGAAGGCCAATATACCGCCAAAGATGTAACGTGATTTGGCTGCACGACAAGGCTCGCCTGTATATCACAAGACAATTCCAAAAAATATTTAGAAACGCCCAAATGGGAAGTCCTAATCCTGCCGCCGTATTCTACAGTTATTGTTTCTTCTAAAAACAATTTCTTTCTATTGATTACTAATGGCCTGTCTGGACAAAAGCTTGTTACTTAAGAAAAAATTACAAAAAATTAGTCTATGCGTGGATTAGTTGTGAAAAGTCATTATTTCGAAGTGAGTAAGAGAAGCCCGAGTGACTGTTTTTTTTTTTGTTTTTGTTATAATAGATAAAAGATAATAGATAATAGATAATAGATAATAGATAATATATAATATATAAAAGATAATAGATAATAGATAATAGATAATAGATAATAGATAATAGATAATAGATAATAGATAATAGATAATAGATAATATATAATAGATAATAGATAATATATAACATATAATAGATAATAGATAGTAGATAATAGATAATAGATAATAGATAATAGATAATAGATAATAGATAATAGATAATAGATAATAGATAATAGATAATAGATAATAGATAATAGATAATAGATAATAGATAATAGATAATAGATAATAGATAATAGATAATAGATAATAGATAATAGATAATAGATAATAGATAATAGATAATAGATAATAGATAATAGATACCAATGTAAGTAATTTTTTAAGTCATGGCAAAATAACCATATACGGACACCACTACGTGATAAAAGACTAAAAAAAAAGACCCGTGCCTCCCAATTTTTCCCAAAGTCATGCACTTTTTTGTTTATGGGCCGCCAAAGATTTGGGGCCTCGGTATCATTTTCGCAAAAAAGTGATCATTTTCTCGGGCTCATATCTCGCAAACCGTTCAGAATTTCGATTTACTCTCTGAGGCAAAGTTGTAGCTCATGTCATAAAGAACAAAAATTGCGAACATATAAAATCAAAAAACTTCACCTTCCAGATCAAAATCGCAAAAAACTTAAAAAAATTCGATTTTTTTTTTACCTTTTTTCCCGTGTTCAGGTCCATAGGTAGCAAACCGTTCAAAATTCAAGGAAATAATCGACTACAACAATTTACCTAAGATCTCAATAAACAAATTTCTAGAACAAATAAACTTCCTGGGAATTATTCTTAACACCGTTTTTTAATTTCATTTGTTTTTTATTTACTTCAACATTGAGATACTATGCTATCTATTACAAAAATATTAAAAAAAAGTTTATGTTTATAATGTTGATAGCCCAGGACTTGCAAATCGCGCTCTCTTAAGTTGTGGATCCAAATCGTCGTCCGAATCGTCCGAATCTGACTCTGATTCAGAACTTATGGTGTCCACAGGCACGTTGCTTCCAGACTGCCCTCCATCATCAGCTCTTTCTTTTTCAAAAACTTCATTAACATCATACAGGGTGATCTTGTGACTCCACCAACATACTTCTGCAAGCAATGCGTCGAGGTTTTTGCCTTTGTACCGTTTTTCCATGGGCATTGTGGTTTGGTGAAACCGTTCTCCTTGCTCATCGGATTCAGTAGGGAGTTGTTTATGATAGTACCTCTGCCTCCACTCAACCATGCCATGAGATTGTTATAACATTGGCGACACACTGTATTAGGTGTGTAATTTTCACCGGTCAAGTCCACTTCGTCGAAAAACAATGTATATGCTCTTTTGAATTCACTAGTTAAAAGATTCTTTTCCTTCTGAAATCTTGTAGATGTTTTTTTTCTGGTTTGATGACCGCAAACATTGCAAAATAAATTAATTTTTTCACACTTCATACTGAAACTGTCAGTTGCCACTGTTGTGTACGAATTATGTTGTAGCACTTTATATAATTTTCACCGCGTCACTTTTTTCACTTTTGCGTGCTACCTAAACAGTGTTAAGAATCATCTCTAGGAAGTTTATATGTTCTAGAAATTTGTTTATTGAGATCTTAGGTAAATTTTTGTAGGTGATTGTTACCTTGAATTTTGAACGGTTTGCTACCTATGGACCTGAACACGGGAAAAAAGGTAAAAAAAAAATCGAATTTTTTTAAGTTTTTTGCGATTTTGATCTGGAAGGTGAAGTTTTTTTGATTTTATATGTTCGCAATTTTTGTTCTTTATGACAAGAGCTACAACTTTGCCTCAGAGAGTAAATCGAAATTCTGAACGGTTTGCAAGATATGAGCCCGAGAAAATGATCACTTTTTTGCGAAAATGATACCGAGGCCCCAAATCTTTGGCGGCCCATAAATAAAAAAGTGCATGACTTTGGGAAAAATTGGGAGGCACGGGTCTTTTTTTGTTAGTCTTTTATCACGTAGTGGTTTTCGTATATGGTTATTTTTTTTCGTGTTGCACTGTGTAATAGATAATAGATAATAGATAATAGATAATAGATAATAGATAATAGATAATAGATAATAGATAATAGATAATAGATAATAGATAATAGATAATAGATAATAGATAATAGATAATAGATAATAGATAATAGATAATAGATAATAGATAATAGATAATAGATAATAGATAATAGATAATAGATAATAGATAATAGATAATAGATAATAGATAATAGATAATAGATAATAGATAATAGATAATAGATAATAGATAATAGATAATAGATAATAATCACAAGACTAATTCCTTGTTCTTGTTCTTGTTCTTGTTCTTGTTCTTGTTCTTGTTCTTGTTCTTGTTCTTGTTCTTGTTCTTGTTCTTGTTCTTGTTCTTGTTCTTGTTCTTGTTCTTGTTCTTGTTCTTGTTCTTGTTCTTGTTCTTGTTCTTGTTCTTGTTCTTGTTCTTGTTCTTGTTCTTGTTCTTGCCTTTATTTTAGATCCACAAAACATCGAATCTGCACCACTGCGTAGCTTGGGCTTATATTCGTTCTATTATAGTAAAGAAATGCTGCGAAAAATAATTTTCTATCACATAAAATGTAGAAAAATGCATGCAGCAAAAATATCCACAAAGAATTTATATATAAATGTTAAAGCTTGAAATTGAAAAAACCCATTTTTCAGTGATTGCATTCTTTTTTGTTTATAAGCGCATTTTACTCGTATCTTATCTCTCAGCCATCTTGCTACAAGCCCGATTTTCCACCCACTCTTACGCCCACTTGCTGTCAATGCAATGTCACCAAGATGCTTGGTTGCAGTCGACAGCAACAAAAGTTCTAACAACAACTTCAACAACATCAACAACAACAACAACAACAATAACGACGACAACAACAACAACAATAACAACAACAACAACAACAACAGCAACACTAACACTAACTTGAGTTCAACAATATCAAAAGTAAATCGCTTGTAAAATCTTGCAACGCTTATCAGCGCATCATGAAAGTCAACTTATTGCTCATCTAAGCCAACAATTCTTTTTATTACGTATACCTTTTTCATTGCTGAAAAATTAGGAAACAATTTCTACTCGTATAAGATACATTTGGGAGTTTTTTTTTTCTCATGATTTTATTTTGTATTCTCTTGCATCAGATGCGTTGCTTGTCATAATTTTCGATTGTCATCCAAAGTGAAAGATTGGATCGAAAGGAAGCAGAGCAACAATTCTGCTGCAACCTGCAAAGCTTAACTTCATGTTTGCTTTTGTTGGATTTATTAAAGCTATTGGCAGAAATAAGCTGAAATTTGTCAATTTTGTAGTTGATCGAAAATAAATTGGAACCAAGCAGAGATATGAAGGTTTAACTATGTTGTTCATGATTTCTCAATGAATTATATGAGTGCTTCAGAGTGAAAGAGCTTTATTAATTTATCATTACTTTTGCGTTTTAATGAACAAATGTTTTTGTTTCAAGATTAATTTATGATATTATTATTTAAATCATTAAGACTTCATATCTTTAACACGGATATAAAATAAAAAATCGAAACCTATGGAGCATTGCCTTTCTGCCTCTCCTTTGTATAGACATTACAAGCATGTTATAAAAATAAACTTGATTTTAACAAGTTAAGGATTAACAGAAAAACCGACACTTACAACTTCTAATCCATAAAGAATATAGCGTGAGTTTTTTTGAATCAAATGAAGCCCTTAAACAGCTCAATGAAATAAATTTTCAGTTTTTGTTGATTTTTACACAAACATATCTAAAAATATGCGTTTGGTTTGAAACTTGACAGTCGTATTTGCTGACCATATAAAGAGTTATATTTATTAGAATCAACGTCAATATTTTAAAGTATCACGCTAGGGATATTAAAAGAAGCAAGCATATTTTTAATAAAGACACTCAAACCAAGCTAAAATATTTGTTTATTTATTTCGAACAGAGTAGAAAAAAACTTTATATAAAATAAGCAAGAAACAGAATAAATTATTGAAAATAACAAAATTACTCATACGTCCTGGTGTCCCCTGACAACAATTAGATCAAATAATAGGTTGAACATGAAATTAAAACTAAATTCAAAACATAGAAGCTTTATACAACTACATACAAACAAACTGATAGAAAAAAACGATATTTCTCAACACATATATATATTTATTTATATGCTAGATTTGTATGTGTTTGTGTGTCAGCTAAAAGCACATGTGCTGATAAATAAAATTGGATGCCAAGCGTGTAGTTTACATAAAATACAACTTGTTATTTATTCCCATCAGAGCAATTATGTGAAACACAAGAACAAGACCAAGAATGAGAACAGTTAGGAGTGTAGAAGAAGCAGCAGAGCAGCGCATAGCAGGGCCAAAGAGAAAGAGACGAAAATCATGCAACCACTAAATAAGAATTGCAATTTCTTCGCTCGTCTCCAAGGAGCGTTTGTTGTACAAAAAACAGGCGAAAAGTATTTCACAAGCATATCAACAGAATGAGAATGAAAGGAATAGAAATGTGGAAAGGCGAGAAAAGGGTGGAGGATAAATAAAGGCAATGTGGCAACACATTCACACACTTACACACAATCATATAAGAATGCATTAGCACAAACGTTGCCAAACAAGTCGAATAAACGACAGTCGACAATGCAAGCAGTGACAGCTGCAACATGGTTGCACAATCGAGAAAAAGGCAGAATGAGTAAGGATGACTCAAATGCTGCAATTCCTGGTGGGTTGCTCCTGATTGACTTTGCCTTAGATTGTCTGAAAATGAAGTAAAGTTAAAGGCAAGCAGCGTTAGGAGCGCATAAAACAGATAATAATGTTGAATCTATCAAGAGGCTAATACACTGAGCTTTTTTTTGAGGATTTGTTTTTGTACGATTTTGTTCATGTCTACTTGCTATGCAACAAATTTGATAACAAGTTACATCAAAACTTAAGGACAATGTGTTTTGTTTATATTTTTAAATGTTTTTTTTTTTAAAGAAAGTGTTGAAACATGATGAAGTCAAACTTATAAATTTGACTTATTTCTGGTATTTTAGTTGAATTTTCAGCTTTGGTGTATTCAAAGACTTATAATAGAATTTTATGGTAAATTTTTTTGTGGACTATTTTAACCCATTACATCCTTGTTAAATGGGTCTTTTTTGCCTTTTATCACAAAAGGGTCAAAAAAGACCCATAAATTGAGAAGTTAGAGGGTTAAAATGTTTTACAAAAATATTCATCGTAGTATATTACATAAATCCTCAGAATACATTCTATACCCAAAATGTAAGGATAACTTGATTTCCTATGACGATTCACTATAAGATTGTTCAAAAAGAGGAAAAATTAAATTCCCCCTAAAATAAGACTCATACGTAAACTTTTAAAACGCCGATGCACTTTTTTTTTTTTTTTTGTCCCTTTTATCAGAATGCGTTGTCAGAAACTTGTTATTATTTTGGTGTTATCAAAACGTAGCAGACCAACAAAATTATTGAGTTGTAGATGTGTCAAAAACATTTCCATTTCAAAAATATGATCAAACTGCCAAAAAATTTAACTTTTCTATATTTAGTTTAAACCAAAACCCATCATGTTGGAATGTTAAAAGTAAAACCTTCACCAGAAACTTCACAACAAAACAAAACAAAAACTCAAAATAAACTACAAAATCAACCGTTCGAAATATGTTCAATGAATGTTCATGTTGTAACAATTTTATTCGGTAAAACTAAACGCAAATAAAACAAGCAAACACACAAGCATCAACTCATATAATTAAAGAGTTGTTGGCAGAGTTAGTAAGAGCAACAACAAATAAACTTAGTAAGAGCAACAACAAATGCTAAAAAAATAAATATTTAATATTGGTAACGGAAGCACTCAAATGCGGTTAATTCAAAGTCTTCTTCAATTTCAGCGTATTTATTTTGCCACAGGCCACAGTAGGTTGTTCCAAACAAACATTTTTTTGTTTGCCCAGCTTTTTTTCAAAAACTTATTTTTAAGATTTTATTCAGATTTTTTGTTAGTGGTTTCCCTAATCGGATTTTCCATAAAAATCAGGTGCCGAATCGCCGCATCCGTGAACGAAACGGCTTTCGTATGAGAAAAAATTAATCGTATGAGAATCTCATGAGATACGATATAAATCTCATGAGATTCTCATACGATTATTTTTTCTCATACGAAAGACGTTACGTTCACGGATGCGGCGATTCGGCCCCAGGTTTTTCGGAGATTTTTTTAATTTTGAGCATAAGTAGCTAAATAACAGACATTTTCTAAGTGTTTGAGCCATAATTTCAAAAGAAAAATGTCCAAACTTTACTTTAATGTACATAAACCCGAAATTTTGGCAATTCTTCGCGATTGGCAATCGCGCTCGTCATACAATCTTCAAAATGCTAGCTGGGCAGCGTTCCAACACTAACACAAACAGTCGATGAAAGACAGAAGCAAACACAATTACAACGAGAAACACAAGCAAGCTTTGCACAAGAGTCACAAGTCAGCGCACATTGGGGCCTACTCTTGTAAAATGTGGCGAAAATACGAAAATAAAAAAAAATTACAGTAGGTAATACTGAACAATTGTTGTATACATAGTATGAAGGTGACTACAAAGTACCGTTGGAATGAGAGCGCTGTGACCACGCACTGAGTTGCAATTTTAACTGAAACTTATATGTTCTATGAACTGCTCGTGTTGAAAATGATATAAGTGATTTTTAAAGTGTTTTCAAGTCAAATTTTCTGGATTTTGGTTAACGCTACCAGCTTGAATTTATCATGGCATCTATAGCATCATGTTAGTAAACTTTTGGCACATTATTTATTTTTATAACTAAAACAGTACAAAAGTTATATTATTATTTATATGTTCCTGAAAGATGTTACAATATAATTTAAAAAATTATAAAGTGTTAAACAAATAGTAGCGTTCCGGGATAGTCCAGGTACATGTTTAACGGTTTTAATATTCTACATAGTCTTAACTTATATCAACAACCAAAAAAAATTGTGCAAATTTGCGCCATTTTGAGTTATGCAGTTTTAATAAGGAGACTATTTTGAATAATTTATTTACTTAGTGCGAATGTTTGTTAAATCTAGAGGACCCATTGCCGGTATATATATGCCGGTGATATATTCTGAATCAGCGTTACCTCTTTAGTCTGTCTAGCCATGTCTGTGTGACCATCTGCATGTTTTCCTTGAACTAAGGATTAAGGGAAGGTGATGAGATGATTTCATGAAACGTGGGACACATGTCTATATGATCCGAAGGATCTGCCCATATGAAGTTGTTTTTGTCTTTTTTTTTAATGTGTACTGCATTTTGGATACAAACTTCCTATAAAGCAGTGGTAAGCTCGAGGTGTAAATAAAACAATAATAGAAAAAACCAAAAGAAAAATTCAGCAAAGCTTTAAACATAGAATCGGGTTATAATGTAGATAAGCCAAGGCATGGTTTCGGCAGTAGCACTGATTGGAACACTGCCAGGCGGTTTTGTGCTGCCCTACCTCCCTCCTATGCCCTCCACAGTCCACAAAATATTAATACACAGACATCAAGTAATTAAGAAAATGATGGTTCCAATTGGCCAGTTAAGTGAAGAGGTGCAAGAAGCATTCAATAAAGATTTTAAAAATTATAGATAAAGCTTTGGAGTCCATGGCACAGTGGGTAGAGTGCGTGACCCATACGCCAGAGAACCCTGGTTCAATTCCATCTAACATAGAAAGTTTTTTCAACTGAACTAATTGTTCTGTTCGGCCGTCACCTCTCTGCAGACAATGGCAAACCTCAGAGTAAATAATGCCATGTAAAGCTTCTTGAGAACATGAACATTATCCGTTCGGAGTCGGTATAAAACTAGTAGATCTAGACCTCGATCAATTGTGTACAAACATTTAATTACACGCACAACACAATTTGATCATAAGAAGTTCTTTTAAAGTCCTTTCAAGGGTTGAAATTACCAGTTTATTTTTTTAACGTAGAATACGTTATACGGGGGTGTTGATCTGGAGCACAAAATTTTGAGAAAATGTTTGTCACTTTCATTATAAGTTTTTAATACTTTATGCATGCATTGAAGAAAATTCAAGTATGGTCGTAACATATTTAATATGTCTTCTTTTGATTTGTATTTAAATAATCATATTGCTACATATAATTTTTTTGATTCTATAAGTAAATCAAAATTTAACTCCTTCAAATTTTGTATTAATTTTCATATGCTTTGTATTTTATGTATTATAACATCATGTGTAAGAGCAGTACGATTATCTGTGTGTTCATCACAGAACCAGTGTGAGAAAGAGAAAAAGTATAATGACCAAGTAGCAAACGATGTGTACATACACAACATTGATAAGCGAAGCAGTGAAACAAAATTGTGCTTACCCAGTTGGCCACGTCTTTAAGACATCCTCAATGTCTTACAGCCTTATTCATAAATACATTTTAGAGGCAGCGTAACTTTAAACGGGCTTTAAACAAGAAAACGTTATACATAAATATTTTTCGTAGTTGTTTAAGAGCTGCGTAACTTAAACGCCGAAATTGGCGCTTAAAGGTTACGTAAATACAACCATGATTTTTGCTTGTCTTTTCTTTTAATATCAAAGACATGCTCCATATGCGCCCTTTGCAGCATTATTTTATGCGGCGGCCATTGTAAATCCATAGGAATTCTTAATTTTTGTAGAGATTTTCTATAGTTCTGACACAAACCTTATAATCATAAGCAGAAAATGAAAAAATGTTTATGAATAACAATGTTAGCAAGGTTGCATAGAAGCTGCGTAAAGCCTTAAACAGTGCGTAACTAAACAAGCGTTTAAAGGTTGTTTAAGGAAATCTATTGAATAAGGCTGTTAATGACTAACGTATTCTACGTCTGACCTATGCGCCCGTGTTATCTAACACAGGCTTGAGCTTTTTTTATATAGATAAAACTTTTCCCGAAAATCATCTAGAGTTAATACAAACATGAATACCTTAAATTTGTTGTTAATATCATCAGATCCCGATATTGCCAGCTTGCAGAAACCGACAAAAAGTAATCGCAAAATACTAACTGAAGATGCTTTAAGCTATCCCAGATGTAAACTTCAGTACAATAATCCATTTTTTATCGTGTTCGTCTTCATGTAACAGTGAATCAGAAATTTAGATACACAAAATTTTTTGTTGTAATATGTATAATAAACATTAAAAACACATTATTTTTCTTTAATTTTCTTTTTATTTTAATATTTGCATTGAAAATAATTTCCACCATGTTTTCATAACTTTGGCCCGACTGTGCAACGTAAGATAAGACTAGAGGTACAAACAAACACAAATACAAAGCGAGGTATCAGCCAAGAACGTTAGAAACAAGATTACGCGTTCCGCAGTTCCGTTATTTAAGATTCTCTTTCTCAATTGAGTGCATGACGTCACGCAGCACTTCTGCTAAAGAAAAACGAATGCAAATGTGCGATCGCTTAAACAAATTGACGAAATTGAAAATAATCTCTTGCGGAAAAGTAAAGTAAAAATATTTACTCTTCTGTATAAAAATATTGATACTTTCGTATACAAAAACAATTTTTATCTCCTAAACCATTCGAGACCGACAAAATTTTATTGTAAAATTTATTTATAGAAAAATTTTATTATAAAAAAAAATATTTAGGTATGGGTAAAGGCCCCAAAGTAAAATTATTTCAAAGTCTGACAATAATGCTGTGTGACGTCATGCTCAGTCTCTCTCAGCATTTGCGGAACGCGTATTCTTGTTACTATCATTCTTGGGTATCAGCAACCATAGCTTAACGAGAGGCACAAGTGAACATAAGAAAAGGCGAGAGGGAGAAAGAAAAAATAACTACTTAGCGATGTTGTTACGCCGAGATCGGCAGAGAGGTGAAGGTATATTGAAGATCAACAAAGCTGAGTTGAGGCCAAGAATGATAGAAACAAGATTACGCGTTCCGCAGTCCCATTATCTAATGCTCTCTTTCTCAATTGACTGCATGACGTCACGCAGCGCTTTTGCGCAACAAAATGAATGCAACTGTGCGATCACTAAGGCAAATTGACGAAATTGAAAATAAATTCTTTCGGAAAATTAAAATAAAAAGAATTACTCTTCTGCATAAAAAAATGGATACTTTCATATACGAAAAAATGTAAATTTTTTAAACTTTCATAATGTTTATCTCCAAAACCATTCGAGATCGACAAAATTTTATTACACCAATGGTCTTAGGAGGTCTATATACATTAGAGCACCCATTAAATGTATGAAATTTGCAAAAATGTTTTTTCTTCGCTCCCCGCAAATTTTCATAAAGAATGAGGGTATAAAATACGATCTGCAAAAAAAAATTTGTACCGCTAGTGGTAATTAGCCAGTCGGTTTTGAATTAAAGCCTCAAAATTGGTCTTAAAAACGGTTCAAACATGCATTGTTCTATAACTTTTATAAAAAATATTAATGGTGATTAGTCTATATAGCGTGATTAGTCTATATATGTATAAAAATTGATATATTTAATTTTTTTATCACCCTTTTAAAATTTATGGGAATTATTTTAGCAATAATTGCCCCAAAAAATTTTTGAATAAACTCAATTTTAACCACTTAAAACACCTTGAAATATGGCACTTAGACAAAAAAATTATGCCTAAAATTTTTGCATATACACTCAGTCCTTTTTTTACGCGATCTCTTTTTACGCGATTTCACTTTAACGCGGTTATTTTTGCAGAGCAAGTTCCTTTTTTTACGCGAATTTCTCACTTTAACGCGATTGCTTTTTTTCGTTTTTTGTTTGTTTACATATTTTTATGCGAAACAATTTTCGAACATAAGACGGGGAAGTCCCAACAACGCGATTGCTTGTTTTCGTTTATATTGCAAATCTATTTATAATGTATTTAGCTAGCGGCCGGTGCAGTTGTTTTGGTAAGACTTAAAAATAAAATAAAAATATGTAATAAAAATTTTTAATAAGGAATTTTAATTTTTGCTAGCTTTACAATGGAAATTAATTCAGGAAAAAACAAAAAACGCAAAGGCATTTCTTTAGAAACAAAAATAAAAGTTTTGGACTATCTAGAGCAGGGAGATGGCCCAACAAATGTGGGAAAGAGGCTTGGACTCAGTGAATCTACAGTGCGGACAATAAAAAAAAATGAAAATGCAATCAGAAAATCTGTAGTTTCCGGCAAAAATGTAAATGCGAAGAAAACTTCATACTCAAGAAATGTTTTTATTGAAGAAATGGAAAACCTATTAACAATTTGGATTGAGGATCTCAACCAGAAAAGAATCCCAGTTGATACTACAACAATAAAACAAAAAGCTCTACGTATTTTTAATCGATTACTACTTGAAAAACCATCAACATCGAACCAAGCAAACAGAAACGAATTTTCAGCTAGTGGTGGATGGTTTTCGAAGTTTATTGAAAGACATAATTTTCATAATTTAAAAACTAAGGGTGAAATTGCTTCAGCTGATAGTAAAGCTGCGCAGGACTATCCACCAAAGTTATTAAAAATTATTCAAGAAGGTGATTACACGCCAGACCAAGTTTTCAATGCGGACGAAACCGGCCTATTTTGGAAGAGGTTACCAAAACGAACATATGTGTCTAAGACCCAAAAATCAGTAGGTGGCTTCAAAGCTGCAAAGGACCGTGTGACGTTTTTATTATGTAGCAATGCTTCTGGTGACCGCATGATTAAACCGCTGTTAGTAAACAAAAGTCTCAGGCCGCGAGCACTAAAGGGCCAAGATTTAAAAAATTTACGTGTTCACTGGATGGCCAATAAAAAAGCCTGGGTAACTGGAAATATATTCCAAGAATGGTTTGCTAAATGCTTTGTACCAGAAGTTAAAAGTTATTTGGAGAAGAAGAAACAGCCCTTTAAAGCTCTTTTAATAATTGACAATGCACCAGGCCATCCGTTGATTGAACATCCTAATGTAAATATCATTTTCCTCCCGCCGAATACTACATCAATTATCCAACCGATGGATCAAGGCATTATTGCGACTTTTAAAATGTACTACCTCAAAAAAACTTTTCAGTGCATTATAGAAAAACTGGAGGAAAATCCTGAATTGGACTTCACCGATGCTTGGAAAAATTTTTCTATCAAGGATTGCATCTTGTACGCGTCAAAAGCAATTTCTGAAATAAGGCAACATACGCTTAACGCATGCTGGAAATCTCTTTGGCCAGAATGTGTTAAAAGTGGTATGTCCGTGACAAGCAATTCAACTAATTATTCAGATATCATCGATTTAGCACGTTCCGCGGGAGGAGAAATTCTTGCAGATATGACGAGAGAAGATATTGACGAGGTTCTTCTAGACCGAGAGCTCGATGATGACGATTTGATTGAAATAGCTACGGAAGTAATCGAATCGGAAAATAGCAGCGACACCGAAATAGACGAGCATCCAATTAAAGCAGAGACGATTAAGCAAGGTCTTAAACTTGCAGCAGAATTGGAAAATTATTTTGTAGCAAATGATACTGATGCCGAACGTGTACGAAGTTTTCAAAAAGAATTGAGTCTCTGCATGTTAAGATATAAAGAACTACATCAGAGTTTATTGGGTCCAAAAAGAAGCATTCAAACAAAATTAACTGAATTTATGGTGCAAACTCAACCACAGGTGCAAACTCAGTCGGAGATGCTAAGTCAATCAGAGCATCAATCCATAGTTCTTACTATTGATTCTGATACACATTCTAGTGATATCAGTCCAGGCCATCAAAATAAGCGGCTAAGAATAATTTCCACTACGGATAATGACAGTGATTAAACAGCATTCAACGGTTTTTTCAATAAATCTACCAATTTTCTATTTTCTTCTCTTTTATATATGGTTTTTTTTGTATTTTTTATTTTGTTATGAATGAATAAATCATAAGTCTTAAGTTTGAAACTTTTTGTATTGTTTTTCAATATTTTTTTGCGCGTATATTTTGTTATACGCGATATTTTTTATATTCGGAACCAATTCGTCAGTTAATATTGGAAAACTAACCATTTTTACGCGATTTTTTTTTACGCGATTAATGGCGGAACCAACAATCGCGTAAAAAAAGGACTGAGTGTATATTCTTTGTTCTACGTTAAGCGCTCGTAATGTAAACAAAAGCGCTGGGTAACGTCATGCTCTCTCTCTCTCTCTCCCTCTTTCATTTGTGGAATGCCTAGTCTTTTTTCTGTCATTCTTGAGTTGAGGCAGCAGCTGACGGATGATTGAAGCACAAGGTTGATAAAACGGAGAAGTTGACGGGCCGTTGAATCAAGAGGTTGATCAAAAGTAGGAGCTGACGAACCATCAAGAAAGGATGTCGTACAGCAGTTGAAATACAAGAAAGTTGCAATACAACTTGAAGCAAAAGGTGACAAAGAGTTATCACTGAAAGTTAAGTTACAGAATTATCTGAGGAATCGGTGCATCAAGTGACAAGGATACCAGGTAAAGGTTGAGGACGAAAAATAAGCTATTTTACTTTGCTGTGGGAAAAATAATAGATTATATACTTAGGCGCACCATCAGGTCGTAAGGGTGGTCATGTATAGGTTAGGAGGCGCAACGTCAGGTCGCTTGGTTGCGGACGTGACTTCGAAAGTTTTATATTACTTGCACCGTCAGGTCGCACGGGAGGTAAAAGACACCTAGAACCTGCATCGTTAGACCGCTACTGACTAGACTATTGTTTGACTGTCAGAGCGTAAGTGGGTAGTCAGGAAAAATAATAGCAACCTGACTAATACAACAAACATCAACCAAATCGATAATTCTGATGTAATGCCAACCAATATTGCTCGCCACACCAACTTCCTTAATAAATTGGATTAACCCATTTCCGACTGGTGTTCGATTAATCGAACGTAAAATTTGTTCATTTTCAAAAATTTTTATAAATGTGAAGGTAAATGATATCAGGTAAATCGTTCATATCATATATTACTTTGATTATTGGCTATTCCAAAAAAATGGTTGCCATCCTTCCGACCTCCATCCCTACTTGTGGTAGGGATGAACACTTTAAAACAATGTGAGTGCATATGTTTGCCACATTTCTCGCACATCCAAATTGTTGGTTTGCCACAGACTGACGGGCGGGCAAGGTGTTCACCAACAACCTTTGGTAAGTTACGCGTTCTCTAGAACTCCAGACCATCATCCACTTCCATTCCTTCTTTATAATCGGTCAACAATAGAGACTTAGTGACAAACGACTTAAATTCTTTCTGGCTCATTGGCTTCTCGTTTTTATATTTCGCTACCAAACATTGCAGTTTCCAAACGTTCACAACTGATGAATTCAGGGTGTTTGTCCAAAGTGGCCAGCATCATTTATTTCCACGGATGTTGACTCGATAATTTTGAATAGCGTTATCGTGGAGATCAACGCCACCCATCCCATTATTATAGCTGTGAAGCATAGCAGGTTGATCCATGTTAACAAATTTGCCTTCTTCGCCCGGCCCCTTCTTTGAAGCTTTAGTAGTTCTTTGCCAATGCCGAACAGGGTGGAGTGGCAGAATCTGGTCGTAATTTATAGCTATGGTGACCTCCTTATTATCTTGCCACCGACAAAGAGTCATCTGGTTCTTAGATTCATACATATAATTATGTGCACCGCGGGGCAAATCTATTCCGGTCCTCATATTGTAGCACCACCAGCTACACGATTACAACAAACAGTTCCAGTGGTACAGGATCCTTTTTCTGATAACAAGCACAGAAGATGATAGGATGTGAAGAAGTTGTCAAAAAATACCACATGATGCATGGGAGCCTCGACTTGCTGAGTAAACGAAGAACGACATCAGCTCCAAGACCAACCTCTGTGTTGTCTTCATCGGATTGCCCACGTATGGGATGAAAAAAAAAACAAATAGCCAGTTGATGAACAGAGGCACCACAGTTTATACAAAAAATTGGCTTTTCCAGAATAAACATTTTGCAACTGTGTCGGCCAAAATAGGCAACCATTTCCTCATCTATGGACAACTCAAATTGAAATATTACAAGCGCGCACACAAAACGTCTATTCCTGTTGAAAAAACAATTAAAATGGGAGAGCCAACACAATTGGCAAAATATTACAAGCAAACATAAAATGTTACAAGTACGCACAAAACACGTCTATTCCTGTTGAAAACACAATAGAAAAGGGGGATTCACCAACCAATAAAATTTGACATTTCCTATTTGTATGGGATTTTATGGTATGGGATAAGCGATAACGTTCGATTAATCGAACATTTGAATTTTTGATATAACGGGAAAACAAGTCGGGATAGAATTTTTTTAAGACGTATTTGGAATCAAAGGGCCTTAATTACTCTATGAATATACTTTATATTTAAAAATTCAACAATTTTTGCATCGTGGTTGAAAATGGGTTAAGCCACATAAAAAATAAATATTTTTAATTAAAGCTATATTTTAAATATCCCGAAATACAAATTTTGTGACGAGTCCTGGACAACGGCTGAGCATATCTCAGCTATAGAGCCACAAGAGCGGCAGCTCCGTTCCAAGCTTTTAAACAAAGAATGAGCAAATATGAAATTCGAAAAAGAAACTTTTATTTGGGACACCCTAGGCCGCAGAAGACGATTGGAGTCAGCCTACTTGAGTATCTCTTCAGGAAGCTTCTATGCAGAATGTGGCTGAAAGAATTCATTTCAAATGGTTGGAATCTCAGTGTGACCTGTCCAATCCACAAGAAAGGCAATCCCACCATTCGCACCAACTACCGTTGGATAAGGATTTCGTATTGATTTATCTCCTGCCTAATTAACCTAATTAAACCTGATATAATTTAATCTCATCCTGAACTTTCAACATCTGCATAATGATATCCTGTCTATCAGAATTCTTCATCGATAGCATTTTTTTGGCATTAATTTTAACTTTTTCGCTTTACTTGGCTGCCATGTGTTGTTTTATGTTATTTTGCATAATTATAAATAGTGTCCTTAATTGCAATTTTTCACCTTCTGAATATCCTCGCACTGAAATTGTTGCCCGTGTTGCTGTTTCTAGTGACTGTGACGGCTTTCAATAATTTTTTTTTCTTGTTGCTCTAAAAATTATACAACGTACATTTGAGTTTTGTAAGTGTGTGTATGTGCAAAACGCTGAAGCAATAGTAACGCCAACACCAATGACAGCAGTAACAACAACATGAACAAACCCAACAACAACATTTTCTACAATTACATTAAAAACAACTGCCAACAACATTACGACCCAACAACAATGCCAACTGACGTCAGTTTTTTCTTGCTCCTGCCTACTTCGATGAGTTAGAGCAAGATACAGCTAGTAGCAGATGAGAGTGAAAAAGCCTTAAGAGGCGCAAGAGGAGAAAACTTGCATTTTATTTACCTTTGCTATAAACTCGCTGCTGTTGAACAATGTCCGGACACGGATTAAGGATAATAACATTAGTAGGATTGTTTTTGTATTTCCTATTTTTTTTTTCTTTGTCTTTTATTGTTCTTTGTTTTGCCTTTTATTATGTTTGTTGGAGTTTTTTTATTTTTATTTTTTCCGTCTCGTTAGTTTAAGTTTTTGTTTTGCTAAAGTTTCGCCTGGATTTTATTTATAGCACCAACAAGTATGCAACGATAAAATTACTGATGTTATGAATACTTCAAGTGCTTATTTTTTATCATTATAATGATATAATTTGAATTCAGCAGGCAGTACAGTGGACTGTGAACAACACAAAAATTCATGAAGAATAAATAAGACAATAGCAGAGATTATTTGTCAATGATTTTCGTTCATAGGTATGCTTCATTTTAATAAAAAAAAAAAAAATAAAATAACTGGCCATTTCAGCCCTTGAAAGGACTTTAACCTAGCTTCTTATGATCAATTGTGTTGTGCGTGTTATTAAGTTTGTACACAATTGACCGAGAAATGGACCTACAGGCTTAACGCCGACTCCGAACGGCGATGAACGAAATGTTCTTATTCTCAAGAAGCTTTACATGGCATTTTGATTACTCTCTGAGGTTTGCCATTGTCTGCAGAGAGGTGGCGGCCGTACAGAAAAATTCAAATAATTTTCTGTCGCTGCTGGGATTTGAACCTGGGTTTCCAAAGTTCGTTGACATAGCGGCCACGCACTTTAACCAACTACGCCACGGACGCTTCATTTTAATACGAATTTTTATTTATACGTTTGTATAATTTTTATACATAATTTTATACTGTGTAACTTATAACAGAAATCTTAGAGAATTTAAGGTATTTTTAATAAAAACTATATGAAATATTAAAAGTTCACTTTAAAATAAAACAGTTTCCTTTTGAGCATTATAAAGTTCCTTTGATATTTAACACAGTGCAGCTTTAGCGTTGGCAGCTGCAACTATTTTAAGTTTTCTGATTTATGACATACTCTGGCGTTTTTATCACCACCTTCAAGAAGACATAAATTTTAATATTCTACAGTTTATGCAAAATTTATCAGCCAATCTGCTCTTAAATGCCATATGAATCGCTAGTAACCGCTACATACATTTCCAAATCGGTTCTCTGGATACTTTTTATCTATTTTTATTTTTTTCTTATTTAATTGATCAGCTGCTTAATGCAAACGATTGATATTCAAAGGGTGATTTCACAGTAATCCAAAGACTATTCTGTCTCCAGCGGGTATATGGAGAATCATTTTAGCATTATTTCCTGCAACATGGCTGTAAACGAACGACTTTTCAAATTCCCTTAGAGACCAAGTTCTTCTGTAATGACATTAAAATCTTGCTTGGTGACTTCAAGTGAATTAGGAGGACATATTTGATCTACAAATTGATAAGTTCAGCCAACAAAACAACACCACCGATTACAATATGAGCCTCATCGACCATAACACAAAACATGGATGAAAAACGTGAGTGGGAGAAAATTGAGTTGCATGTCTACAGGAACAATGCCTGAAAATATTTTGATAAGATAAGATGACAGTACGACGAAGCTTAAAAACAGGGACCTTCTCTGCAAAGACAAAATTGAAACCAAGTGAAAAAAATGAGGACTGATGCTGTGAAGGAAACAATTTTCAAGTTTACTGTATGGCGATATTGACAACAATCCCAATAGAATGAATGATGAATAAATGAAATCTTGGAATCCGTAACAGCAAATGACAACGTTGAAATTTCACTGTCCCACTATAATGAGGGTGGTGATGAAGCCGTTCACGAACTTCTATGCAGAATAGAACTGATAGAATGTATTCCAAAAGATTGAAAAAAGATACCACCCTATTCGTATACTAACTAAAATGAAATACATATTTTTAAGCCATTAACGTCAAAGTAGCACAATTTCAGACTCTTTTTTGATCTTCATTCTAAATGGACACATGGAAAGAAATTATACAAAAACGATGTATGTATTTAACTATTTGTTAAGTACTAGCGGCACCCAGTGTGCGTTGCTGCACCCAATAATTGGCGTTGACCGCTGACGCCCTTCATTGTTTTCAGTGTATATTCTAAGAGTTTTGTCGTTGTTTGCAAGCGCTCTATCAAGAAGAGGCAGAATAAAAAGAAATGTAGGCGGAATATTTCAATAAAAAACTTGTATGTATCTTGGTTGCGAGCATGGTTGAATAAATAAGGTTGTCGCATGGGTGACAGCGAGTTCCCATAGATGTCAAATCGAAATTGACAGCTCATACAAAATCTGAAAAAGAAAATTTATAACATGCAAAGCCGTATAAGTTGTTGTTGTTGCTTTTCATTGATTTTGACAATTATGGGTACTGAGAACAGCGTAAGATCAGCCCCGAGAAAACCTTATTAAATCAACCACGGTTACGAGCGTTCAACGCGAGTGGCTTGCCTGAGCATTATCTTTTTCTGACTTTTATTACATTGTTTACAATCTATTAAGAAGATTAAGACGCTCTATTAAGAAGAGACAGATGAAAGCGAAATGTGAGCAGCGAATAGTTTTTCTCTGAGTTTGATAACGTTGCTCTCAGGAGCTCTATTAAGAAAAGAAAAAGCAACATAACAACAATTATTATATGCAATCTTTAACTCGCTATAACCTAAAAAATATAAATTTTTAAGAAATAAAAAGTATAGTTTGCACATCTACAGTAGGGTGTCTCAAATGAAACTTTTTTCGAATCTTATAATTGCTCAACCTTCGTTTGAAAGTAATGGATTCAAGTATTTTTGATATTTTTTGGAAGAGGTTTAGACGTTGCGCTAATCGGATTTTCCCAAAAAATCAGGTTTTTCGGAGAATTTTTGAATTTCAATCATAA
Organism: Pherbina coryleti; assembly: GCA_943735915.1. Classification (NCBI taxonomy): domain Eukaryota; kingdom Metazoa; phylum Arthropoda; class Insecta; order Diptera; family Sciomyzidae; genus Pherbina; species Pherbina coryleti. Next base: position 134,361,191 of record OX030950.1, read on the forward strand.
GTTGGTCAATAACAGACATTTTCTAAGTCTTTGAGTCATCATTTCGAAAGACAAATATCAAAATTTTACTTTAATGTACATAAATCAGAAGTGTTGTCAATTTTTTTGGACATTTTGGTGTACTATATTTTATTTTTTCGTGAACATTTTTTAAAAAGCGCTCCATAACTTTTAAAAATTTCATCAAAATGAAAAAAGTACCGTTGGTTGAATTGTTAATACGATGGTTGGTGCATCGATTATGAAATTGCTAAAAATATGCAACGTGTAAACCTGCCCTATCAAACGGCGCACAGTGTTGCGTCTAGTGGACAAAAATCAAAAATTTTTTTTCATCAAATCATACCAAATGGGTATCGTTGTAAAGGAAATACTCCAATTAAGAAGAATTTAAATTTTTAGTTCCATTAAATAATTTTTGGAGACGCTACACCTGTTTAAAGTCAATACAATTTCATAGTTTTTTTATGGTACAATTTTCGTTTCCGAGCACTTAGGCAAATTTTTTTTTGTTAACTCATTTTTCAAGATATTTTAATATTTTTAATTTTCATTTAAAGTTAATTTATAGTAAAAAATAAGGTTTTTGTTATTGGGAAGAAAAAAGTTAAATTGAATTTTTTCAAAAATTTCAAAAATTGATAAAACTATGGAAAAATAAAAAATTTTGTTAAATTTATTAGTCAGCTTCTTCCAAGTTCCGCTGAGATCACCTTTGAAACCAACAAACATTGTAAGTATAGTTTATTATCTTTTAGAATCAATAAAAAACTTTTCCGAATACGTCCGATTCTTTGAGTGCAATTTTCATAATTTTTCGAAAAATTGTTATTGTTTTAACAGCAATACAAATGTAAACAAACATGTTTCTTATCTATTGTATTACAAAATGATCTAAGTCTGTTTTTTTAGATGTTTTTTTTATATTATAGGATATTTTTTGAATAATATGTATTTTAATATATACAAGAAATATATCATACCGGAAAAAAAAACTTAATTCATTTTAGAAATAAGCGAACAATTTTAAAAATTTGTACCCTACAAGTTAAAGAAGGGCTTTAAAGATCTTGCAATAATTATTGGGCACAAATTAACTAAAAAATAAAAGATTCATATTTAATTAATTGTATTTTTCGGAAATATATATATTTCTTTTGCAAACATATATTAACGTAATAGTTTTTTAGGCAATTACTGGAAATTACGTACATTTTTTTTTATTAGAGTACACCTATGATTACTATTGCCACCCACAATGCATTTACCGTTTTTAATTAAACATTTTACATAAAAGTTTAACGCGAGATTTGTATTAAAAATGTCATATATTTTTAATAATTCCGATTTATTTAATAGTTGGATTAGTGCTGGACCACGAGATAAAATATCTTTAGTCGTAAAATATCTTTAATCGTAGCTTTTGTTAAAGAAAAAATTGATGAAAGAGTATTTGATGAAAATCAAGTAAAACAAAAAGTACGCGTTTTTTGTCAAAAACTTCAAAGAAAGTGGATTGAGTGTGGTTACAAAAAAGAATATTTTTAAAAAAAAAATTCGAATTGGCTAAATCTCAAAGCTTTCGAATTTCCACATCCAGATGATGTAAGTAAACAGCTTTAAAGAAAATAAAATATTTTTAATATAAAAAGTTAAAATTAATCTATAATTTAGCAACCTAGCACAAGTCGCGGAAGGCCTCAAATGCAATTTCACTTGGCATCAGAAAAAACAAAAAAAAGGAGAACAGCTGATATAGCTGGTGAATATTCAGCGGAAGAGTTAGATTTTGCTTCCCAATTTGCTGTTAAGAATCCTCTCATGTGGCAAAATCATTAAAATTGATGAATTTAGTAAGCTGCTGAGAAAAACGAGGAACTTGTACATACATAGAGTGCTACAATTGGTATTATATGCCTTGCTCTGTACACAAAGTTTTAGTACATGGATGCGAAGTAGTAAAATGTTTCGATTTACCAATAGGTGACTAAACTTTTAATATTGTAGTTTGAAGTAATTCGATCTAAGATATATTTTTTCACAATAATTATTTTCGCAGGAACTTTATCTGAAGAAGCTTTAGATGGAAGCCACAAAAATATTCGATATACTCGTCTTAATCACACGCGGAAGTGCTCAAGAGAAAATTCCAATACAGATCTTATGACCTATTTGGAAATCTCATCAGACCCTCTTTTATCTTCTCAAAGAAAAAGTAAATATAATAAAAAGATAATTGAGGAAGATTCTAACATCAATTTTTATATTTATAATGAAAATAAAGATGAAGATTAGCACTTTTTTAATTCAAATAATGTACATAAAGAAAATATTAAATAATTATTAGTAAAATTAATATTTGCATTTTATTATTCAAAGCGAATATTTTTCAAAAAGAAGAAAACGTCAATGTATTAAAAATATATAAGTTTTTCCAGCATAGTTTAGTACAAAAATACTCTTACAAAAATATTTATATCTTTTAAACTATATAACATATTTCAAAGAAATAATTTTTTTTTGATAAATCATAAATTATATATTAAACCAAAATTAAAAACATTGTAAATTTAAGAATTTTAAATATGGTAATAATTTTTTAAAAAACTTAAAAATCTCAAAAATTGAAATTTATAACCTTAATTTAGACATGATGGAATTAATTTTTTTAAAATTTTTTTCATATTTGATATCAGCGACATTAAATAATTCACCACTCCAAACTTCATCCAAATCGAACGACTCCTTCTATTTTTGTCCAACTTTTGTATGGGCTCGCAACACTGTGCGGCGGGGCGAAAGCATATAAGGTGTAAATCTACTCTAATAATGAGCTGGTCGAGGAATTAAAAAACAAACATTGCAACAAAAATGCTTCTCCATCAACTTCAACTATCCGTGAAATGATGACTCAAAGACTTAGAAAATGTCTGTTATTGACCAACTTATTGAAATTCAAAAACTCTCCGAAAAACCTGTTTTTTTTTTTTTGGAACATCCGATTAGCGCGACCTCTAAACCTTTTCCAAAAAATCTGAAAAAAATCTCAGATTTTATACTCAGAAAAAAATCTCATCTCAATACTTAACTCACGACCATTTGTTTGCCGGAAGTCTTCGAAAAAGTTCGCAAAACCAACCGCCAAAGACGAATCATTCTCCATCATGACAATGCGAGCTCTCACACATCTCGTCAAACATGTGCATTTTTGAGCAGTGAAAACGTCGAATTGATAACTCATCCTCCATATAGTCTTAATTTGGAACCCAATGACTTCTTCTTGTTCCCGCATATCAAAGATAAACTGCGTGGTCAACGAGTGCCGCAGAAGCAGTTAATGCATTCAAAAAACATGTTTTGGAGGTGTCTCAAAAGAGTGTATTGCAAAGTGCAAAAAGTGCAAAAGTTTATTGATCATCAAGGGGAATATTTTGAAAAACTAAAGCCATTTTCATTTAAAAATGTTTTTTAGTATTTGCTATTCCCGAAATATAAATAGTACCTCTCGTATAATAGAAAATTTGACAAAATATTTCGGAGCAAAAATGAACTAAGTAATTTTTTTTTTATATTCCCGAAATGAATACCATTATTAGAGATCGAAATGGAATATAAAAAAATATAAAAAAAATACTTTCTTGGACTTGATACATGCCATGAACCTTTTGTCCTTGAATCTCAAACAACAAATTGTATGACTTGGGCCAGTTCAACTCTGAACCATTCACATAAAACTGAATAAGTCAACAATTCTGCTAACAGTCAAAAAGGCGACAGTTTTGTCTGTAATTCTGATCAGTGAGCAAGGTCAAGAAAATGAACCCCACCCATTGACGCTATTTTCAAAATGAACAAAGTTGTCGTTTTAATATTTTTTTATTAAATTTAGGTTTGAATTCACAAATTTTATGGCTTCGATGATGATTTTCTTGGATAGTTCTAGTATTTCGATAAAATTTATCAAATTTTTTTTTAAAACTATGCTTATATGACCCACCTTTTGTGAAGAGTATTGAAGATCTCTCCACATGAAATTTATTTAATGACTCGACCTTATTTAGGTTAGATTGATATATTTAATGTCACACGAATGTATCAAGATGTGTTATGTATCATGATAGCTTATGTATTATGAAATAAAAATCTTTAAAATTTTCTGAAATTCTTAAAAAGACAAAGATTTGTCTGCAATTTAATTTAAAAACATTTTCACATCTCTAAAAATTATAGAGTTTTCAAGGATATATATCTGATTTTACTTAACAAAGTTTAAATAAATAAATCAGTACTTAAGCTTTTATAAGACAGTTAATTAGCGCTTAAAAAGGACTTAACACAACTTAAATTTCATGAAAATAAAATAAAAAAAAAGAACATTTGTGTCTGTGTAAGGGAACCGCGTAGTGATTAATGTTGGCTCGTCTTTGACAGCAAACACAACACCGCCAGTCAACGACACCCAGTAGCAGCGGAAAGTTAGCTGCTCATAGCGCCAAAAACTAAAAAAAAACCCAATTTAAACAAGCTATGCTCTAATTTTGCACTCACACATAAACCATCGCTATGTAATGCTGCAACTTCCGCTGAATTGTCTGCCAAAAATGGCGAAATACCGCAACAAACCAAGCCGACTTCCGTTCAACGTTGCAAACCGGATGTGAGACAAAATGCGTTGGTTTTTAGAGCAGTAACGAGTTCAGTTCCAGCAGCGATGTTGAAGTGTGTGCGTGAGTGTGTAATTGCGGCTGTTACAGCATGTTGCTTTATGTGTGTGTGTGCACAGTTAATCTAAGGCGCTGTCAACGCATTCATAATTTTTGTTTTTTATTTTTGTGTTTTGTTTTGTTTGCATTATATATGCGGTGGATTTCAATTCAACAAAAGTTTTAATTTTATTTGGTTGGTATACACAAAAAATTTACAGCATACTTTTAGGAGTTTAGCTTTAATCCATAGCTTTAAATACGCAGGGCACTAAAATTTAATTTAGCATTAATTATTTTAATTTAATAAAAAAACAAACAAAATAGAGCATATTTCTAGGCGCTTATTTCTATTTATTAATAGAATTTCCTGCTTACGCGAAAAAATTTAAAATTTTAATTTAAATTTTAATCTGCAAAAAAATGTTAACATGCTGCTAGGTGCTTGACAGTGAAAATTAAATTTGCTTCTCATTAAAATTTATATGAAATTGCAAGCTAAAGCATACTTTCAGGAGCTTAATTTTAAAATTGCTTTAATTTCTGAGTATTTTCATTGCTAGGTAATATCAGAGCAACAAATAAGTCCATATTTTATGAACTGGTTTTTTTTTCTACTTCAATCCTATCGTTACTGCAGCGCTTGGCATGTCGATAAACATCGATAATGAAGCAAATTAATTGTTTTCTTCTCTTCATTTCCCACATGTTTTATTTGACATAAACGTTTACCTTTTTATTTTTGCTATTATTGTTGTTGTTTTCATTAATTTTTTTGTTATTGTCTATTTGCTGCAATAACATTTTCCTCTTTCATTATAGGAATTCACTCAATTAATTGACACAAATCGGAGTGTAATCGTGTGAAATCACACAAAAACAACTACAAAAAAGGAAGCAAACTATTTATCTCAACGCAAGAAAATGCTGGAAGGAGATAAAAATGGAAAAAGCAATAGCAAAGATATTGCAGCTAAATATAATGACGAAAGTTTACAATGACCTAGATACATCGAGAGAAGGAACTGGTTATATTTTTCTTAAAAATTTTAAAGAGTTTTTACACCCAGTTCTAATTTCAACTTGAGTGTTTCAAACTGACAAAAAATGTTCTTAAAGAGGACGAAAAATATTGTTGGTTCATTGATTGCTTTTGAACTAGTTGAATAAGTTTAATTTTATTAACTTAAGTTATTTTATACAGATATCCTTACAGAGTAAATATGGTGACAAATAAATAAAATACTAACAATTAAGAGCAATTATTTAATAAAAAAAAAATAAATAACTGGCCATTTCAGCCCTTGAAAGGACTTTGACCTAGCTTCTTATGATCAATTGTGTTGTGCGTGTTATTAAGTTTGTACACAATTGACCGAGAACCGGACCTACATGTTTAACGCCAACTCCGAACGGCGATGAACAGAATGTTCTTGCTCTCAAGAGGCTTTACATGGCATTTTGATTACTCTCTGAGGTTTGCCATTGTCTGCAGAGAGGTGGCGGCCGTACAGAAAAATCATTTTAATTCAAATAATTTTCGGTCGCTGCTGGGGTTCGAACCTGGGTCTCCAAGTTCGTTGCCATAGCGGCCACGCACTTTAACCAATTACGCCACGAAACAATTATCTAAAAATTTTAATAATATGTAAGTAAAAATAAGTTGGCTGTATCATGAACACACCCGTAGGATTTGACGTAACAGCGAATCTTCATCCTTGTCCCTATTCTTGTCCCTATACTTTCCCAAACTTGTCCGCATGCTTATCTTTATTATGTCCTAATATATGTCCTACCAGTAAATTAACTTCTTGTACAATATAACAAATTCTTGTTATATTTCTTGTTCCATTTCTAGTCCTTATCCCTTTGCTAATCTTTTCCTCGATTTTATTTTAGGTTTGTCCAACCTACAGTTGGGTCAAAGCTACAAAAACAAATAGGGGGAGTTATATACTACCAGAATCTTCCTTTAGACTTCCAAATTATTGTAGTGTCTACCAAGCGGTGAAGATAGCTTTTCACAAAACTGCCTAGATTCTAGGTTAAAAATACCTTCTAGGGGAAAGAGTCCTTACATCTTCTCAGATAGTCGAGCTGCCTTTAAGGCGCTGAACTCATATATGGACAACTTAAAAACTCTCACGGAGTGAAGCAGATCTCTTAACGAGATGGCTAGGAAGGGTACGATCCCAAACCCCCTCTTATATGAAGACTTTATTGGTATACCCATGTCCTCCTTTTAACTCCGGTGCAGGAACAGATCTTTAAGTCTTGCACAAAAATATTGGGAACACCTTGCCACATGTAGGACAGCTAAGCTAACGTGGCCTTCCTGCGACTTAGACTGTACCAACTCACTGTTTGAGCTTAATAGTGTAAGCCTGTCTCAAATAGTAGGAATCCTAACGGGTCACTGTCTACTTTGAACGCATGCCCTTCCTTTAAGACTTACATCTAATGACTTTTGCAAGCTGCAAGTGTGAAGAAGAGATAGAAAATATCCAGCACTTTCTCTGCGAACGTCCGGCGCTAACTACAACGAGAATGGCAACTCTGGGACATCCCTTAAGAAAATAAGAAATGGAAGTCTTATGCCTAAAGTTCATCATCCGTTCGAAGTGGTTTGCTGAGGAGGGAAATCTCTCATATATTCAAAAGAGATTATGTGGTATCACAACGGGCCTGCACTGGCCTAAGTGTACGAGTCGTTAGGTAACATGAGCTAACCTAACCTTTGGCCTAGTCCTTGTCCTAATCCTTGTCATAATCCGTTTTCAAATAAATTTCTGAATTCTTGTCCTTGTCTAATTCTACGTTCTGAGCTTTTTCAAATCTTTTTACTAATCCTTATCTTATTTCTGAGCTTAAACTACTTAAGTCCAAATTCTTGACATTATTCCTTTTTTAATCCTTAGCCTTATTCTTATTCAAATCCTTCATGATTTTAATTTATATTTTTTTATTTCTGTTTTTACTTTTGCATTTGGTGCATTAAGGTTTCTTAAGATGTCTCATGACTCTTTAAAATTTTTTTTTTTTTATTTTATTATGTTTACTGTTGTTCCATTAAAGTTACCGTAGTGCTTATAGTCACGGAGTGATAAATCCAAGCAATGTTTTTTTTATAATTGTTGCATTTTTACTGCTTTAAGCGGTTGCCTCCGTGGTGTCGTGGCTTCAATTTTTGGGGATAATGGCGAATTTTATGATTATTTTTTTTTAAACAGAAGTTGGTCAAAAGATCACTTTCCAAAATTCCACGTGTTGAAAATCACCTTCATAAAATTTCCTAAATTCACCCTTTTCAAAAATTCTTTTATTTTTAAATTATCCATTACAAGATTCTCCTCTTTTAAAATTCTCGTTTACAAAATTCTCCTTCACAAATTTCTCGTTGAAAAAATTTATCTTTTACGAAATTCTCCCTTTCCAAATTTAAAGAAAACCTTAACAAAAAAACTTTCAACAGAGCACCCGCTTTATCCCTCACTTTATAGGGTGGGTCATCTAGTGCTTTCTTTTTAAATCATAGGTTATTTTGACATTGACTAGCTCGAAATCTTGACATTAAGTCAGTATCATACCTCTGCGGATAGAAATGAGTCGCTTTACGCGAGTGTAATAAACTTCCACCTGATGAACTATCTGGAGCGCAACGAACTTCTCAGTGATCGCCAATATGGTTTCCGGAGGGCTCGCTCTACTGGTGACCTTATGGCTTTCCTCACAGAGAAATGGAACCAATGCGTTAATTTATTCGGTGAGAGTAGAGTTGTTGCTCTGGATATTTTTAAGGCGTTTGACCGAGTTTGGCATAAAGCGCTCGTGTCTAAACTAATCGCATATGGAGTCGGTAGTACATTTGCCCGATGGATTTCGTGCTATCTTAATGGCAGATCTATCCGTGTCGTTGTTGACGGCGTTTCGTCCAGAGAGCACACCATCAATGCGGGTGTACCGCAGGGTTCAGTCCTATCTCCAACTTTGTTTCTGGTTTTTATCAACGACCTTCTGTCGTTGACTCATAACCCAATTCATTCTTTTGCGGATGACAGCAGCATTTATCATTCATATTTGTTCAAAAAACGCCCGAGCTCTTTGGAGATTGAGAGAAAGAGGCAAAATATGAATGACACACTTCTTAACGACTTAAGAAAATCTCTGAGTGGGGTCATGCTAATAGAGTTGAGTTTAATGCAAGCAAGACCCAGTGTTGTCTGATAACCCACAAACGAATGAATTGCCCCTTAGCTCCCCTTAAAATGAACGATATGAATCTTGTGGAGTCAGATGCTCTTGACGTTCTGGGCATATCGATGAGATTCGATCTTCGTTGGCATGATCATATTTTCGATGTGTCGAAAGAAGCAGCCAAGTGCCTAGGTTTCTTAAAACGGTGCAAAAGATATTTCACCCCATCTGATCTCCTCATGATCTACACTTCATACATCAGGCCTAAAATGGAATACAATTCCTACATTTGGGCAGGGGCTTCAAGATCCTATTTGGAGCTTCTGGACCGAATTGAACGACGTGCGATATATTTGATAGGGGATGAAAATATTTCATCTTCTCACAACTCTCTTGGACATCGACGCAATGTTGGGTGCCTTAGCCTTTTATATAGGTATTACCATGGGAAGAAGTGTTCAAGGGAGGTACAAGACCTGACACCACCAGCTCGAGTATTTCCCAGGTCCACTCGGTCAGCACTCCAAGCCCATCCCTATACCATTGCCTCGATGTCCAATAGAACATCGCATTACAGAGATAATTCGTTTTTCGGTCACACAATAAGATTGTGGAATAAGCTCCCTGCGAGTATGTTCCCCGATGGCTTCCAGCTGTGTTGGTTCAAAACAAATCTTCACCGACATTACTTAATCTTCCTACCCTCCAACTAAACTATCACCCTTCTTCCGAATCAACTCAATGCTAACGCATTTATAGGGGCCTCCCCTGAGCGTTGGTTTAGTCTAAAAAAAAAAAAAAAAAAAAAAAAAATTTCAGGGGCTCGGAAAACCCTCCTGTTATTGTCGAGAAGACGATGCATCCACAGAGAGTGACAGTTTGGTGACATCATTGTACCATTTTTCTTCGAAAATGAGGTTGGGAACAATGTTTCGATGGATGTCATAACTTTGGGCGTTACAGTGCCATTGTAACCGACTTTTTTTACTGAAATTAGAGACATGAATTTGAACGACCTCTGGTTCATGCAGGATGGCACGCCATGCGACACAATCGATCTTTTGCTCACCAAATTCCCATCCTGTGTTATCAGCTGTCTTGGCGATGTCAATTGGCCGCCTCGGAGCTATGATTTGTACTCTTTGGACTTTTTTTTTTTTAGGGAACCGTGAAGGACCCCGATGTTATGCAAACAATTCGGAAACGATTCAAGCACTTAAGGCCAATATTGTCCATGCAATCCGTGTGCTAAGCCCGAAACCATCAATAAGGTCGTGGAAAATTGGAGTGACAGAATGCGCTATTGCAAATCCAGCCGAGGCAGCCACTTGAACGACGTTGTGTCCCATAATTAATGGGAATGTTTGCTCCTAGGTACTAATATAGCCACAATACATGGAAAAAATTTAATTTTGTTAATTTTATTTCATTTAGAAAAAAAAACTTCTGTTTGGCCCACCCTGTACACATATTAAAAAGAATATGTCGTTGGCTTAATATAGAAAAGGCGTAACTCGATTTTTTGTTACTTTACAGGAGATGAAAAGAACTGAATAAAATCTGGAAGACTTTGGATATAAGAACTTTTTTAATGCAATTTTTATTTAAAATTTGTAACAACAACAACAAAAAAGCGCATTAATTTTTTTAAGGGAGGTGTATTTGAGAAGTCTACCAGAATATATTAAAAACCCGATTTAGATAAAAAACGAGATACGCCTTTTCTATATTAAGCCTTGAATATTAATATCTTTTAATATCTATTAATATCTTTAAAATTTTTTTTTGTTTTTTTTTTTTTTAAAAAGGGATCTTGTAAATGGGAATTTTGTAAAGGGGAATTTTGTAAAGGAGAATTTTGTTAAGGGGAATTTTGTAAAGGAGAATTTTGTTAAGGGGAATTTTATAAAGGATAATTCCGCGAAGGAGGATTTCTGTGAAGAGGTAATTTTGTTAAGAAGAATCTTAAAAAGGGGAAATTTTTTAAAGTGTCGTTTTGGATATGGGGAATTTTGACACCATTCCTTCCTAAACACATATAATATATGGACTATCAATTAGATCGTAATTTATAGTTAGAATCATATAAATAAGATCCGTCATTATATTTAAATTATCAAAACTAATATTTATTTCATATAAATCAATACCGCAAAAACTGTCAATAGAGATTTTTTCGTTAGTCTGGATAATACTTGTTGGAGTCAAATCATCGACAATATAAGTAAGTATATAAATTACTCAAATAATTTTAGAGTAAAGATTTTTAAAAATAAGTATCCTTTTTATAGCTTCTTTAACAATACACGAAGAAAAAAGGTTCGTTGATTTTTAAATTAAACGTGGTTAAAATTCCTCAAAAATAGATTAATTTTTGTTTATTAAAGTTATTTTTTTATTGCTCACTCACTCAAACCTTTCAATCGATCTTAAGCACGCGTGTGGTCAGTCAAGCCATTAAAACAAACTTATTGTGTGAAATCCTTTAGAAATTCCTATTGAATTAAATTTTTATTGCATTTCGAAGTGAGCAAGATTGTATCGTGAACCCAAGATTGTTGAAAGAAGCAACAACTTATTTTCAGTTCTTATCTTGGCTGTGTTTAAACAACCCCCTTTTAACAAAATGATTGCTTGATTGATTGATAGATTTTCTTGTTGCTTGTCGGTTTTGTTGTTGTTTTTGTGGGTTGTTATTGTTTTCTTTTTGGATTTTGGGCTCAATTGAAAACAAATTAAAAATTTCTTTAGATGATAAAATAAGAGTAAAAAGAAAACAAAGACCTGAAATAATATAACAAAAAATAAAGAAGAAAAAAAAACAACAAATAAAAGCACATGAAAGCAAATAAAACTAGCGATTCACGCCCTTGAACAAAAGATTCAAACTTGGCGATAAGCGAAGACTTCGGATCCTTGTTATTGCATCATTATTGTTTTGAACGGCTTGGCTTTATTGTGCGGTAATAAAAAAAAGCAAATTTGCACGGGAACCAGTGACGGCGGCGAAAGGGATAAAATAAATAAATAAAAATAAATTTAATGCTTCAGCCCTTGAAAGGACTTTGACCAAGCTTGTGTTTGTCAATATTTGTCTTAATGTTTGTACACAAATTATCTAAACCTAGACCTACTTTTTTCAATGCGACTCCAAACGGCTAATGTGCAGGTTCTCAAGAAGCTCTAAATCACATTGTTTACTCTTTTAGGCTTGCCATTGTCGGCAGAGAGGTGACAAACGATCAGAAAAATTAATTTTAATTAAAAAATTTTTTTTTTGTTTTAGCTGGGATTCGAACCTGGTCTCACATTGGCCTCAATTGGTTCACACACTGTTTAACGCACTCAGGTTTCTTCAACTCAGAGCCAACAGTATTGGTGGTGCAAAACGCCAGATGGTAACTATCGATTGTAAACAATAAGCTGTTGATAGCGTTTTACTAGTGATTTTAACTATGTATCGCTGATAGTTGAAATATAGGAAGAAAAAGATTTGAAAACTGTGTAAAAATTGTAATAAAAGAAACATAAAATAAAAATATTAGAAACAAATTATTTAAAGCAATTACTGCAGATAATAATCAAATGTGATGATAAGTCTGAATGACAGTGATATCTAGTGAAACGTAGACTGCTACTTATATATCGCTAATGGTAAATGCTGTCAAATTCACGTTTCCATTGAAATTTTTGACATTTTTTAGCTTTTAAATTGAATTAATACGTGAACAATTTCGTGCGATTATTTTTTACAGCTTTCGACGTGAATTATCTCAACATGAGAACCACGAAGAACTCAATTTGACTTTTTCGGATAAGGCACCATTCAAAACCTCTGTTTTTCGTTCAAGAGAAGGGCATCCAAAATCTGTCGTTATACCACTAAACATTCACGCAAAGAAATTTTTCGTTTACTGCAACTGAAAAATTCGCTAACTTCACTTTGTTAGCGAGTTATATTTGCCGCAAACGAATATTCAGTTGTCATCAACTTGAAAATATATCTTATATATATATATATATATACCGCAAGCCAGTTTGGTCATTATTATTTCTTATATTAATTATCTTTCTCGCTATGTCCGTCCCATCTTCTTATGGAATGCACTCATCGCCACTCTTTTGCTATCTTCGTCCTCGCAAATTACCGATTTGCTAATATAGTAACAATTTGTCCAAAAAGTAACTTGGAACTATAAGCGTTCAAATGGCGTTTCGAATATATCCTCAATATACGAGCACCGAATGTGCCTTCTGCATTAAAATTAATGCGCGAATATATGCATCAATCGCTGCGGATACGAATACCATAGAGTACGATTGGTCGCGATTACGATTGCCTACGAATCAAGAATACCCAACGAAGCGAGACATGAGCAACATTCGGCAAAAGCAACGAAAATTCATGCTTTTATGTCCATTCGTACCACGGAGAAAACACGCAGTCTGCAGTGTTGATTTTTTTGTATACGAAAAAATCTCATGTGAAAAAAAAACTATTTGTGCCGTACACGCATGGCTATGGGATGACAAACAATGTTATAAACTGGGGATTGCCAAAGAGTGATTTTTGAAGAGTGCAACAACAATTACAACAAAAAACCAACAACAACAGCAAATCGTTGAATACGTAGTACAATAAGGAATTATTAACATAAAAAAGCAGTCGGTGACGAAACAATACGCAAAAATACCAACAAGAAGCCTTCAGCGTAACAAGCGCTATATTTACCAACAACGACAAGAATAAACAACAACACACACACCTTGTATTGTTGCGGAGTGGAAAGAGTTAGGTGATGGCAATCGCTGCAGCAACAGACACTCGAGTGTTAAGCGAAGCATTCGAATGTCTGCATTGTCTGGATGGTGCCTTTGTATGTATTCGCAATCGTTACAAACTGTGCTTAGCACCAGTCGTTGTTTACGAACTCGAGCGGTATGCGTGCATTAATTTTTATGTGCGATTGTGGCTGACGACGATTGTTATTCGAGTGGCAAAAAATGACGATTGGGCTTGTGCAATAAACGGAAAGGATAAAATAAACGAAGTTTTTAGTTGGGAAAAACAAATTTTTCAATTGCTGCAATTTTAAAATCACTCGCGTTTATGTCAGATGATATTAATTTCATGCAACTAAATAACGCGTTTCTCGCAACTGACTTTTATTATGACAACTGTTGAAAGGTTTGCAAATAACGATTTTAGGAACGACAAACGGAAAAGTGGCGATAAAAGTTGTTTTTTTTTTGCGTGTTGATGCTGTGTGCCAACTAATAATTCTTGACCGATATGTGACGTAACGTGAGATTGTGGCATCCTGGGCATTACTTTCGCCAGCATACATGTAATTTTGCATGAACACATAGTTGTGAAATTGCACATAATTTGACAATCGCTCAAAAAAAAGCTCGTGTCAATGACACATTGAGGCAGAAATGAAAAAATTGACCAAAAGTCATAATTTGGCGATTCATAGAAAGAATTAAATAAAACTTGATGCAAAAAATACTTTGTACAGAATCTTTTCCAAGCGAATTCAACAAAGGGGCGTGGCACAATCAATAAAATACTGTATCTCGTAATAATATTGGGACAAGGTTGTTGAAATTCCGTATTGTGGTGGGTAGAACCTTTTCCAAGCATAATAAAAAAGTGGTTGGGATTTAATAAATGGTCGTGGTAGTATTGATAAAATTCCGTATCTCAATTAATGTTGAGACTAGGGTATTGAAATTGGATATAGGTTTGGGTAGTCGTTTCCGAGCCATATATATACACTAAGAATCATAAGTCTACGCTCCTACCGTAAAAAAAAATTAAGGCTTTAAAAATTAAAGAAACATAATTTTTTCAAAAATTTTTTTAATGTAATATATTTTGATAGTAGCAGGTTTTATATTCATAGATTATTTTTATTGTTTATTAACGTTATTTTAAATTACAAAGCAGTATTTAACCAAAATACAGAAATTAAAGAGTCAAAAGTTTAAGCTCCTCAAACAAGTTCATACATAAAGCTGAAAATTTATAAAAAGAAAATGAAATATATTCATGTTAGTAGCTTGCTAAATAACCACGACGTTTAACCTTCGTATACTCGCGCATACGGTCTCTCAGACCGACGATTTACGTTTGACTTATTATTTTCATAACAAATGACGTTAAAAGACTGTTATTAGCCAATATTATGTAATTAACTAATAATGATATGTTATTAAAAACATGCTAAATTGGACCTAGGAATCTCGGTCTCACAGATCGTACGCGGATATACGAATTACACTATTTGACGCGAGTATACGAAGGTTAAGGACTTCTCTAAGCCTTTTTTGCATTGAGTTGACGAGATTATCTGTTTCTTCAGCAGTAATGTCTTGCCATTCTTCAGTAATTACCATTTTTAGCATTTCTTTGCTTGTAAAAGTTCGTTTTCGAATTTTCCGTTCTAGCAATGCCCACAGGTGCTCGATGGGGTTAAGATCAAGTGACTGTGGAGGTGTTTTCAGCTGTTTTAGTACATTGTAAAATAGCCAAAGTTTCACTATTTCAGCCGTGTGTTTTGGGTCGTTGTCTTGTTGGAAGTAAAACTCACTTGACAACCCAAGTTTCTCTGCACTTTCTTTTACGTTTTCTTTCAAAATATTCAAATAACCGAATTTAACCATAATCGATTCAATTAACACAGAATTCCCAACAACACTAGCTGCCATATACCCCCACATCATCACACCTCCACCACCATGCTTAACAGTTGGTAATAAGTTCTCTTTATTGAGGGCTGTACCCAGCTTTCTCCACACAATTTGCCCTCCTTTTATTCCGAAAATGCAGAAACTTACTCTCACCTGTAAACGTGACATTTCTCCAGAACTCATATGGTTTATTTACGTATTGATTTGCAAAGGCAATACACTTTTGTCAATTTACCAATGATATGAAGGGTTTCTTATGAGCAACTCTTTCACGATATCCGGCCTTTCTCAAAATTCTTCTTGCAGTAGATACACTAAAAGTCTTGCCAAACTTTTTATTGATATCAAGAGATGTTTGAGAAGCAGTAATTTTTGAATTTTTTTTATTTATTTATTGGCCAAACAAAGCCAATCCGATACTTTGAAAGTTCTGAACTACTGTTCGAACCGAGGTCCATGCTCTGCCAACTGTTTTACCAATTTGTCGATAGTTTTGGCCCTCTTCCCAAAGCTTTATAAATAATTTTCTTTCACCGACACTATTCGCAAATTTGGGCAGGGGCTTCAAGATAAAATTTGGAGCTTCTGGACCGAATTCTGGACCTAACGACGTTCGATATATCTGATAGGAGATGAAAACATTTCATCATCTCTCAACTCTCTTGGGCATCGACGCAATGTTGGTTGCCTTAGTCTTGGGAAGTGTTCAAGGGAGATACATGACCTGACGCCACCAGCTCGTGTGTTTCCCAGGTCCACTCGGGCAGCGCACCAAGCCCATCCCTATACTATTGCCTTGATGCCCAATAGAACCTCGCATTACCGAGATAATTCGTTCTTCGGTCGTACAATAAAATTGTGGAACAATCTCCCTGCGAGCGTGTTCCCCGGCAGTTTTGAACTATGTTAATTTAAAACTAATCTTCACCGACACTAATCTATCTTTCCAACCTCCAACTAACTATCACCCTTCTTCCAAGTCAACACAATGCTTTCGCATTTATAGGGGGTATCCCCTGAGCGTAGGTTTAGTCTAAAAAAAAAAAAAAAAAATGAGCGTATACTTTTGAAACTTGTATTGCTTAACTGTGGCGCCATCAGTGCTGTTATTTCTAACGCTCTCTGAACGAATACAAAAAAACTGTGTACAGAGCATCATTAGTGATGTGCACAGTAAATAATCGAAATAAATTGAAGCAAACGTAAGTTATTTTGAAATTTTTTAGCTAAGGAAAGTTTTTAGTCCGAAGGGAGCGTAGAGTTATGATTCGTAGTGTATGTAGGTACTATAGGTATATTAGTGTGTGCCTTCTTTTTGAATGTTTTAATTTGTTGAGACTTAGGCCCTAATTTCGTTAATTTACCCCCAAAACACACTAAAACTACATTTTTGCTCATTTGACGAACGGCAATCTGTGCCGACATGCATTGAAACATGTTCATACAAGTAACGTAGAAGCAACGTCGCTTGTTTTTCCTCACTCGCGCCTTTAACGGTGTCCGTACATGCTCGCTGACCAATTTTTTTTGAGTGCGTACACTGTCGGTCCGACGGTCGTTTCTTGTGTTGACACGATCGAATATCTTATGTTATCGAGCATGTGCGGCCATCTGACCACCGCTATTGGTCAGTTGTGTTGGTATTTTTAAGTAATTAACGCGAATGGTTTTATATCCCAAATATGGCAGTGGAGTTAAGAAGTAATAAAAAAAATATTTTCTTGATTGGTGGCCTAAGCCATGGTGTAAAAATACCGTCTAACCGCCAAATTCTTGCGGTTCTATTTTATAAAATTCGCGAGTTAAATTTGAATGTAGGTGAAAGCGCAAATCTTGTTGTTCGAGAATGTATTATATTCTGGGAAAAAGCTAGAATACCTACAAGAGCTGTATATAACTGTGTGAAGAAGCTAGTGGACCTTCAACAAGTTTGGCGAGAGCTACAAAAAAAAATTAAAAATGACACAGGCTTTTTAAAAGCACTGTGAGGAAGAGTTCCAAAATAGGTTGAATAGTTTATTTGATGTAGCACATGCAAATGCTTTGGAGCGTATAAAAATACAGGAAGACAGAATATTTTTACAAAAACAAAGAGAGCCAGGGCGTCCAGGCTGTTTAGCAGGTGTGAACAGAGAAGGAAGAAAGAATAAATAAAAAAATAAATAACTGGCCATTTCAGCCCTTGAAAGGACTTTGACCTAGCTTCTTATGATCAAATTGTGTTGTGCGTGTTATTAAGTTTGTACACAATTGACCGAGAAATGGACCTACATGCTTAACGCCGACTCCGAACGGCGATGAACGGAATGTTCTTATTCTCAAGAAGCTTTACATGGCATTTTGATTACTCTCTGAGGTTTGCCATTGTCTGCAGAGAGGTGGCGGCCGTACAGAAAAATTATTTTAATTCAAATAATTTTCTGTCGCTGGCTGGGGTTCGAACCTGCGTCTCCAAGGTTCTTTGACATAGCGGCCACGCACTTTAACCAACTACGCCACGGACGCCACAGGAAGAAAGAATACGACATATAAAACTAAATGAAAAGAAAAAAGACTCAAACAAATATTTCCAGAGGGCTTGTCGATATATTTTACTACACATGAGTCTATTGAACCTCAGGAACAACCTGGCCTATTTCCCAGCTCTGATGAAAGCCTGGATGAAGCTTTGCCGTTGACATCACAATCTGCAAGTTCTGCAACTTCTTATAAAAGAAGAAGGAGAGACTTTATTACGCCTAAGTTAGTTGCAGCTTAAGATATATGTCAATTAAGCAAAAGGGCTTCCGTTTATATCTTCAGGCTGTGGTAGAAGCCCTAGATATTCGCAATCAACAAATCTTTTATTCAGCGCATTCGAAGGCAAGGTAGAAAGGATAGAGCTGAATCCCTAAAATGCGATTTTCAAGGCAACCGGAAATAGTTGTCCCAATAATTGGGATGGGTTTTTTAAAACCATGGCTTAATGTGAGAAGTTGCATGCTTTTGGAACAAAAACTAAAAAGAGAGTTGAGTTATAAAGAAAGAGAGTTGCTACTCTCTGCCTGCCGGCATCACATTTACGAATTGGTCTTAAGAAGTGCGTTTGAAGAAAAGATCCATGAAGTCGCAAATAGCCTCGATATTCCTCGTTCAGAAGTTTCAGAGTCAGCTGGGAAAAACATAAATTCTACTGCTATCGAAACATGCACTGTCTTCATCAATAAACAGTTCTGTCATATAACAATTCAAGGGTTGCTAACGTTTTATAATCAGGAATTGCAAAAGCCTTTATACGTGACGATTATCGAGAGCTGGTCGAACTTTGTATTATTTTTCGAGGAGGAGATAATAAGAGTAAATTAAGATCAAACCTCCTGGAGAGATGCACCAAGTCAGATGGATGGCTAGAGCAATTTACTCCTTTAAAATTTGTTTGCTGCAATCCCAGTTTATAATGAGCACCAAGCACAAACGAGCATTACAAGACGTTTGTCTTTTCATTGCGGCTATGTATGTGAACTCTGGCTTGGGTGCAGTTTGGCAGTGAAGGCACCAAATCAAGATTTGTGCTTTTAAAGGCTCTAAAATACCTAAGTCTCATCTTAGATAGGAAACTAATTTGGAAACCCAATCTGCTCGAGAGAGCCAAAAAAGCTAATATAGCCCTATTCATGCATGAAAGCAGTGGGTAACAAATGGGGATTACAACCTAAGGCTACTCACTGGCTCTATGTATACAGCTGTTTTAAGGCCAATATTGTTATACGATGCTATAGTTTTGTGGCCCGCACTTAACAAACAAGCACACTTTAATATACTTCGCAAAGTTCAACGGTCAGCTGAGCTGTGTATCAGCGGATGCACTGGACATTGTGCTTTACCTGAGACCACTAGTTTTCCTAACAAAACAGATGGCAAACACAGCAAACCATCTAGAAGTCACTTCCCAATGGAAGGGAGGTACAATAGGATATTCTCACATTAGGAAACTTCTTCCTCCAATACCTAAGACCGTAGACTACATCACGCAAAAACTTCTTTTCTACAAAAATTTTGATGTATCAATACCCTCCAGAAATGAATGGGAGCTTGGAAGTCCTCCACCAAACAATGCCACTGAAATCTACCCTGGTGGATCAAAATTATATGGCAAAGTAGGGGGGGTCTACTCTGAATCACTAAACATCACCCTTGCTTTTATGCTCCCCGATCGCTGCAGTACCTTTAGGCTACTGCGATACACTAGGCCGTAACTTGGCTTCAGATGAATGATATATAAACTAGAGTTATTTGTATTCTTCCTGATGGTCAAGCCGCTTTGAAAGCCCTAGAATCTGTTGTAACAACATCTTGAATAGTGCTAAGCTGCCGCTGATCTCTAAATGAGATGACAGAGCAGCTCAATATATTTCTGTGTTGGATCCCCTGACATAGAGACTTCCCAAGAAACTGCAAAGTTTACTCGCTCGTAACGGTACTACCAAACCCCTATCGACAGATAAGAAACGAATTGGAATACCTCTCGCCACATGTAAATTACGCACAAATGAACTATTTCTTGAAAGTACCAACATAAGGTGGTCTACGGGTAGCACATGCCATACGACGCGCCAAGTTTGGCCAAACCTGAACTTAAAACGCTCAAAGGAACTAATTTCCCTTAGAAGAAACCAAATAAATATTGTCATATGCGTTCTAACAGGGCACTGCCTAATTGGAAACCATGCCCGAAGACTAAAAATCCTCCACAACGACTTATGCAGAAGCTGCAGAGACGAGGAGGAGGTAAAATCCACAACTGGTAACTGGTTCACAGTGATTTAGATGAACTCCCAAAATCTTCGGTCTACCGAATACTCAGCTTTATAAATAGCTCCTATTGGTTAAGATAGAGTGGAAAATAACTAACCTCTGGTACCACAACGGGCCTAAGTGTGTCTCATAAGAGACAGCCCCGTCAACCTTACCTAAGGCGCTAAGAGATTATGAAACTGTGAAACAATCAATCTCCAATGCAGCCCTAAGCAAGTTTCCCCAACATCTTTAGTACTTGTCTGAAGAAATTGCGGCATTATCACAAGGAGAGTATTCTAATAATACTAACAACACGTCTTACTAAAAAAGACGTGTTTTAAACTTTATATCTATATAATATTTTTTATGGTATTGATAATAACGTGTACTTCTTTTGCAGAAAAATCATTGAGAAATTTCGTATCCGTCAAGAGTAAAAATGTAATTTTGCGATTGAAAATTGATCGCAGTTCTGACAACGGATTCGGATTCAACGACCCATTTTTACCTAGTGTTCACCCCAGCACCGAATTCGTAAAAATAAAAAAAAAATTAGGTGGCAACCCTGACAGAATTCTTAAATTTTAAAATTCTGATAACAGATTCGAAATCAGCGACCCCCTAAAACTGCTAGATAATATTTAAAACTCTTAAAAAAGCATATTATTAAGTGGCAACCCTATGGTAAAAAATATCGTAACTATGAAATTCTTACAACGGATTCGGATTCAGTGATCCATTTTTACCTTGTGTTCGCCCAAGCAACGAATTCATAAAAATAAAAAAATAGGTGGCAACCCTAACAGCTATTTTAAATTTTAAAATTCTGATAACAGATTCGAAATCAGGGACTCCCTAAAACTGCTAGATAATATTTAAAACTCTTAAAAACTTATTATTAAGTGGCAACCCTATTGCTAAAAATTTCATAATTTTGAAATTTTGACAACGGATTTGTATTCAGTGACCCATTTTTACCTTGTATTACAGCCAGCACCGAATTCGCAAAAATAAAAAAAAGGTGGCAACCCAACAGTTATCTTAAATTTTAAAATTCTGATCATAGATTCGAAGTCAGCGACTAAAACTTAAAAAAAAACGTATTTACTATTATGCGGCAGCCCTATTGTTAAAAATTTCATAATTTTGAATTCTTTTTTTTTTGTTTCTGAAAAAATTTTGTAGATTATGTTTGATTTCATTTTTCTACTCTTTTTTTTTAGTTCGTGTTTTCCTTTACATATTATTTTATACGTATTTTTATTTTATATATATATTTTTTTTTGCTATTTTATGGTTTGCTGCAATAATTGTCGGTTCTTGTTGTTAGCCATGCAAAACAATTCGTTCTATATCTCTCTCTCTCTCTCTCTCTCTCTCTCTCTCTCTCTCTCTCTCTTCGTTAATACTGCTGTACTTCACTTTCATGCCACTCATTCTTTGGCATAAGCTTAAATATCCTTTTATATGCTTTTAATTCGCTTTGTTTTAAGTTGCCAACTTGTTTGTTTGTTGTTGCGCGATTTTTTTTTTTATGTATCGTGTCTTATCCATTTTTATTTTTATTTTTTCTTTTCACTTATTCTGCTGTATCCTTGTCAGCTTGTTCAGCAGCTTCTTGTTTGAACGCGGCATATCCTGACTTTTATTACATTCCAAAGCTTTTAACATTCTGCTGCTTTCTGTCGTTGTATCGTCCTTTTGTCTCGACCCTCAGCTTCAGTGACTTTATTTTTCTTCACTGATATAACGTGCTGCTTTTGTATATTTCTTATTTATATCCTTGGAATATTTTATGCAAATAGGATAATGGTTATTGGACGGTTTCTGTTATCAATGGAATGTTTACCATTTACAAGCTGAACGTTCGGCTAGTAAGAGGTAAATTGAATTGAAAACGTCTTTAAGTTGAGCGACATCGTATTGCTCTACGAATTCTCTTATTCACAAGTATTAAATATATTTCAACAGGTTTAAAATGAGTTCGTTTGCATTGATTTTAAAACTCCTCGAAATTGCATAACGACTTTTTTGGAGCTTTCTATTAAGCTAAAGCAGCTCAAATCGCTCAAGGAGATTTTAAGGGCTTTCTGTCATTTTATAGTAGATTTCATCAGATAAAAAACGCTTCCTTTTAAGTCTTGCGCCTCGGCAAAACAAAGCATAGACAGATGAATTTTGACTTTCCATTGGAAAGTTTGACATTCTTTAGCTTTAACGTACTCACAAGGTTTTGGTGTAAGTGCGCTTATTGTGTTGTTAACAGTGGTTTGAAAATTTTATTTCGGCAGAAAAAAATGGAATTAACACGTGAACATTATTGGGTGATGAATTTTTACGATTTTCGACGTGGATTGACAAGAAAAGAATGCATCGATCGAATTTAGTTCGAACTAAATTCGACTTTTGGTGATGAATCACCACTTTCAGCTACTATAAAGCGCTGATTCAATGAGTTCAAACGTGGTCGTCGTTCCCTCCAAGGTGAATTTCGTGAAAGTTGCCCAAGAACGGCTGTTGTGATAGATAACACCGATGCTCTGCATGAACTGCTCGAAACAGACTGGCATATGACATACCTTGAGATGGAGTCATCCTTGGACAATAGTGGGAACTGCATACATTCGATTTTACATCAGCTTTTAGGCATCAGGCATCAGGAAGATTTGTTGCCGTTGGCAACCCCATCCGATACCCCATCACTTGACATGTTCTCAAAAAATGCTCGAAAAAAATGCTGAAAAAATACAGCAGGGATGGTTCGAAAAGCATGAATCTATGTTTATAAGACACAAACAAACCATCAATTCAATGTTTGGGTCTTTCAAAGTAAACAAAACCCGATAAACATTGTCCGCACACGGGGCACATCCAAGCAAATGGTTGCCAGTTTTTTTCAGAAAAACCAGTCATATCACAACTGTATCACTTGAGCAACGGAGAACTGTTATTGCTGAATAGTATACGACCATATGTTTGCCGGAAGTCATCGCAGAATTGAGGAAAACCAACCACGGAAGGAAGATCATCCTCCATCATCATGCGAGTTTCCACATCACACATCAGCTCAAACAAAAGAGTTTTTGGCCACTTAAAACGTGTAATTGATTGGTCATCTGCCTTATAGTCCCGACTTGGAACCCAATAACTTTTTCTTATTATCTTACATTAAGAAAAATGCATGGCGAGCGTTTTTCTACGATCGAAAAGGCCGTTTAGGCTTTCAAAAACCTGGTTTTGGAGGTACCAACTTTGGAGTTTAACAACTGTTTCAAAAACTGGTTCAAACGAATGCAAAAGTGTATTGATCATCCTGAATACTACTTTGAAAAAACAATAAAAGTATTTTCACATATTAACCACTGTTTTTTTATTGTTAGGCGCAAGTCTTAAAAGGCAACCCTCGTAAAGTCAGGAGGATAGTTACTGGTACCTAGTCCGTCATCAACTAAAATTACCTTACTTTGTCTCTTTCGCGAATATATAAGCATGGATCTGGTTTTTTTATTCCACAGCCTCCTTTAACCCATGATAACTTATCTTTAGTTTAATGAGCCAGTCCGTGACCCGGTTCATATCCTTCGTATCCCGGTTCGTTCGTAGATTGATTCTTCTATATAAATCATATAAAAATGCCGTTGATATATCGAACTGCTTTAAATGTAAACGTTCAGTTATAGGAATATTAACCCATTTATGCGTAGTGGGTATTTAAATTCCCATGAAATTGTTGATACGCAAAAAATTCTAACGTGGTTTAGAGATTTTGCTATAACCAATTTTTTATAGAAAGGAAGAATGGACCAAAGCAAAAAAAAAACAAAAATGGTACAGTCTAATTTTCCACAGTTTACCTTAGTTTTTTGCAAGTTAAAATCTAAATCTAATATAATTACGATCGACGGTCAGGGGCGAATTGATCCCTGTTATTATAATTTGACTAAATGTTTGGCTCTATCCTTCCATTCTTTCCTTTGCGCAGACTGTATCCCTTATACTTGTCAGTACTACCGTTAAGATTTTACTTAACACGAAGTACGCATTTTCATGATATTGTCTTCGCTTTTTTTTGACAATGATGTAGCCTCCCATGCCTGATTTTGCTATAATGCTTTGCTTTTCTAAATCCAAAGCCATTTTTTACTCTATTCGACGCTTACATATAGTCACCTTTTCGACTATATCGTTAATGAGTCCTTCCACTCCCATTATTCCATAAATCTTAATACTTCGGCATTTTCAAAATTGCCGCCGTGCATTGCTTGTGCTTCTTCATCGTCTTTATTCAACTTTTTCATCGCTTTGATTATCTTCTCTTAATTTTCTAAAGAAACTATATTTTTCCTTATAATCTCTTACGTGTGCTTCCGACGCACCAATAGCTAGTGGTTTTGGTTTCTCCAACCACTTGTCGATTACATCTATAGCTACTTTGTGGTATCCATTATCTTTCTCTTCAATATTGACCATTCATTTCGCAAGAAGAATTTTTGATATTTCTTTGAAAAATCCAAGAATCCATTGCTTCTCTCTCGTTATTAAAGACTTATTACTTTAAATAAATCTTCGTATAGGAGAATGCCTGGGCCCTTAACCTATTGAAGATACTAGGGCGTTCAAGAGACGACACCACCACTCTTCAAATGCATGATATTTTTGACGGATGACAACCTTAACATGGACACACCGTAAATGTCAGATCGATCTGTTAAGGAATAGTGATATTACAGTGTTCTAAATTAAACAACTTGTGGTAGTGTTATAAAAATAGATAAGATGAATTTCGTACTTTGATTAAGCATTACTTTTTGCGTTACAAAAGTGAGAAAGAAACAAAAGAAAAGCTCTATAAATATTACGGTGAACCTGCCCTGTCTTATTCACCGGTAAAATATTGAATTACAGAGTTCAAAAGTAGTCAAATCAGCACAAATGATGAACACGCCAGGGGAGCACAAAAAGTAGTGACCACTCCAGAATATATTGGAAAAATCCACTATTTCGTTTTGGACACTCCGAAAGTGAAAATGCATGAGATAGCTACAGCCATAGGTATATCAAATGGGTCAGTGGTATCAATTTTACATGAACATTTCGATATGAGAAAGCCCACTGCAAGATGAGTCCCGCGTTCATTAGCAATCAATATAAAACATGAACGTGTTCGCACTTTACAACTATGTTTGGACATGTTTAACC
This sequence comes from Pherbina coryleti, assembly GCA_943735915.1. Classification (NCBI taxonomy): domain Eukaryota; kingdom Metazoa; phylum Arthropoda; class Insecta; order Diptera; family Sciomyzidae; genus Pherbina; species Pherbina coryleti. The sequence goes on from OX030950.1 coordinate 134,386,759, forward strand.
CTTCGGAGGTCGCGCTCTAAAAAGTTACACGAGAGGGCGTGCCGCGGCAAATTAGCCGCAAGGTGATTTTATAGTATAGTCTGAAATTTTTCTTATTTATACCCAAAAATCTTTAAAAGAAAACAATCGATTGCTTTCTAGTGATATTGAAATTTAATTTAAAATTTATTTTTGAATGTTTATTCGTTATGTTGACAAAGGCGTAAATACATTCCAAACATTCTGAAATAGCTTGCAATATTTTTTGCATACATTTTTATTACAATTAATAGGTATGTTTCCGTACGCACTTCAAGTTACTTGAAGTTGCTTGAAGGCGTTTCTTTACACATTTTTCGAGCTCGAGAGAGAAGAAGAACAAGCAAAATGCCACTCTCTCGAGCCTCGAAACTCGCTTGAACTTTGCTTGAACAATTTCTTCGAGCACGATAAGAACAATCATCAAGAAGAAAAAGAAAATGTCAAATTGGTGTAAATAAATTTGCCGCTGCTTACATTTATAGGCAGGGTTGAATAAATAAGGTTGTCGCATGGGTGAGAGCGAGTTCCCATAAATGTCATATCGAAGTTGACAGCTCATACAAAATCTGAAAGCGAAAATTGATAACATGAAAAGCCGAAGAAGTTGTTGTTGTTGCTTTTCATTGATTTTGACAATTATGGGTACTAAGAAGAGAGTACGATCAGCCCTGAGACAACCTTATTTATTCAACCATGTTTATAGGCAATCAGCTGTTTTTGTGCTTCAAACTTGCTAGAAGTCGTTTCCGTACTTTTCGGTAAATTCTCTTATTTCGACAGATCATAAAATTACTCTCACAGCTTGAACTTTACTTGAACTTTTCTTCAAGTTTGCCCGGAAACAGACCTAATACAACATAGTTTTGTTTTATTATTTCTGTGCGGTCCACAAATGTAACAAATTCCTGATTTCGGTTGTTATTGCGCAGATGGTTCGCCTCGGTATAGGTTTTAAAGCACCAATATATCCTAAGGCAATTTGTGTATATATGGTATACTAATATCATAACAGAATAAAATTTATACACTATACAATCAAAAATTACACGTTTTAAGCATGTAACTATACTTTTTACTCACACAAAACAATAATAGAAATTTTCACCTTCATCAAAACACTTTTTCGTAATTAACTTTAAAAAGTTTCTGCAAGCTACACCTGATTTTTTTGTTACACGAGAAAGCGCGCCGCGGCAGTTTAGCCGCAAAAACGAGACACCAATTTTCAAACACAAATAGCAACTAAACTAAATAACGTTGTAACCAACGGTCAACGATCAGCCACTCTGCATCTCAAAACTTAAAATGTCACTTGAGTGGCAACGGCCTACTGTTTTTATTAATACTTGAAAAACACAAATTTAACAGTTTGCGGCTAATCCGACTGATTATTTGCGAAAAATAGTGACCATGGATGAAACATGGACTCACCACTATACATTAGAATCGAAAAAATCAGTAAAAAAGTGGGTAGGTCCCAGTGGGAGCCCATCAAAGCTAGCGAAGACTCAACAAACGTCCGGAAAGGTGTTGGCGTCTGTTTTTGAAGCATTCCACTGAAAATGGTAATTTTTGACACATACATATCTCATTGTTTTTTTATAAATTGACTAGCTTTTCCCGGCACGCGTTGCTGCACCCTGCAACTATATGGGAACATAATAGGTGTATTCGAAACATTTCTTAAACTCATAGTTTGACACCACTGTTATTTTCCACTGCCCGTTACAGTTTCCCAGTAGCAGGAGATCACCAAATAGTAACTCCATTTTGAGTTTGTATGTAAGTATTGCTACTTTTACTTTTAAAGCTATTCGATAATACAAATTTTAACTGTATGGGCGGAGCCACACCCTCTTATATAATGCTCATCCCAGTTTTCTAGTAGATGGACATTACCCTGTTTTAGTACAGTTGCCGACAGTAAGCATACAGACTAAATTACCAAAATGTAGCCCAATCGACGAAAACCGTAGGAAATATAGCATTTTTATTGATTTGTGGGCGGTAAAATGGGGTGTGACAGAAATTTAAACCATCTCGTACTTGAAAAAAATGTATTGCCAAAATTTCAGCTCTATCGGCTAAGTAATTTTGAAGTTTCCAGCCATCACACAGACAGCGTTTTGCTTTTTGTATATATATTTTGGATAAACATTATTGGCTATAACTTTTGATTGGTAAGAGATACTAAGATAATTTTTTCTATAAAATTAATTTTTTAGCTTGTTTATTTTTTCAAAAATATAAAAACACAATATTAGAAAAAAATTTTGTTCGAAAAAATCAAGGGGTAATTTTTTGAATCACAGAAATGGTTTTTAATTTTTGCGTAAAATTGAAATAACTTTTGCTTAAAAATGTTATAATTTTTGAATAGAGTTGAAAATTTGCGAATTTGAATTTAAATTATTTTTACAACAAAAACAAATTTTGAGCCTTTTGTGGGGAAAACTCCAAAATTTCAGACCTTTTTTGAAAAAAATATTTAAAATATATATACTCATTTAAACGTATTTTTGCAATAAGGTTTTCATAGTATTTTGATTAAGCTTTAAGACCCAAAAAAATTTAACAAATTGTATACAAAAGCAGCGGAGATATTTGACTCGAAAGTCGCAAAATTAAATTTCTGATTGTTTTTTTCTCATTTTTGAGCAACGATGTTGCATTAAATATATCGTTGTAGTAAAATTTTTCATAGTTTTCAAGATATGTTCATGTTTTTGATGTCAAAATAACGGGCATTTTTTTAACTTTACTAAATTTAAGAAATATTTTATATTTTGTAAATATTTGCATATGTACCCTAAGAAATCAACTAAAAATATACGATTTTGTCAAATATTTGTATTACAGCACCATCTGGTGTCCAAGGTGGTTCAAAGAAGATACTGTCAAAACACTCATCGTACCTGAAAACTACTATATACCAATTTTTATTCTAATCGCATAAGCGGTTGGGGAGTTTTAGGTGGTTTTGTAAAAAATTTGTACTATAGCGCCCTCTGGTGTTCAAGATAGGTCAAAAACGATAGCAGCAGAACGCTCAACGTACATGAAACCCACAGTATACCACTTTTCATTCTAATCGCATTAGCAGTTTATGAGTTTTAGGCAGTTTTGTTAAAAAATTTGTACTACAGCGCCCTCTGGTGTTCAAGGTGGATCAAAATTGATAGCCCACAAACACGCACCGTACCAAAAAACTTCTATACACTACTTTTCATGCTAATCGGATGAGTAGTTTAGGAGTCTATTGCGGCCTTACAAGCATAAGCTCCTTTTTTATATATATAGATTGACGGAGTTGGTGGTAACGTAAAGCGGCTTGTAAGCCAAAAAGATCGAGGTCAAGGAGATGGTACCGTAATCCATACGCAAAAGATTTCGTTACATTAGCAGCCACTTTAGTACCTTCTACGAAGGTTTTCTATATTGCTGAATAGAAATAGCTGATAAAATCCAAAATGTTCATCCATGGGACAAATATGTTCATCCATATTTGTTGACGGTCATAAAGTAACATGCAAGAAACACGCATTAGATAATCATAGTGTTAAGTTTTCATTTAAAAAATGATTCAAAACGAAGACTTAATTTCTGAATTTCGTACGAGTCCCGTACAAACGAAAGTTGCCCGTACAAACGATTTCATTTTTATTTTTTTATTCTCATTTTAATAGATTTTTTTCGAACTTGTAGTATTACGTCATACCATCATCTACATAAGTATATTTTTAATTTTACAGAGATAATTAATTTTGCTGAAATTCTCCAATAATGCCAAAAAATAAAAAGTATGGTGGACTACGGTTGTCCCGTACAAACAAACATCTTTTCATACTTATAACTGCCTATTTATGAATATTTTCAGGAACAAATAATTGATTTTGAAAAGCCTTCGTTACACTAAATTAATGTACTAGATGCTTTGAACAATTACATTTCGGTTTATTTTTAATTTAAGAGCTTAACTTAACAAATTCGTACAATTTGTCCAGTACCAACAGTGGAATGCTCCTTTTTGGGATTCAAGTGGCATTTGAGAAAAGGGAAAAAAATCAATAGCGATTATAAAGAAGCGGCTCAATTAATCGAAGAAAAAATTATATTTTTTCAAGACAATGCTCACAAATCGATCGACACCATGGCCAAATTACACGAGTTGCGCTTCAATCTACTTTCTCATCCCCCATATTCTTTATATTTGAGTCCCATCGACTATTATCTGTTCCCAAACTTAAAAAGGTGGCTCCAGGGAAAGTGATTTGCGATGAATGAACAGGCCGAATTGGAAACTGAAGCTCATTTCGGAGATCTGGAGAAGTCTTACTACTCAGAGGGCAGCGAAATGTTAGAAAATCGTTTGAGTGTATTAACTGAAAGGGTACTATGTGGAAGAATAAACAATAATTGGCGGCCTCGGTAGTCGAGTAGGTAGCGTGCTCGACTGCTGCCCCAGAGGTCCCGGGTTCGATTCCCGGCTTGGCCATGGTCCTTCGCTTTAAACCTTTCTAAATTTTCTATCCTCATTTCTAATCAACTGAAATTAAAAATTCATCAATATTTACGACTTGAAGTTGTAGTTGATGGTAGAGAAGTTGTGGATGAGGATTGGCTTATAACTTGAATTGACTGAGGTAAAGGCATAACACTTGCCTCTGATTCAAATTCACATGTTTCTTTGGCTTTCCACCACGCTTAGAACATCCTACACATGTTTCACTTGATTGCCCTTTCCTTCCCACTAATCTATCATCCCATTTTCGAACCAAGGCAGACTTGACTGAATAGGTATTACACCTGAAATCCTTGGTTCAAAGCTAAAAAAAACAAAAAAAAAAGTTAGGCCGGCAGCATCTTGAACGCCCTATAAGTCGTATATTCAACTTTTAAAGACTTTATTTAAAGTGAATGAAAATTTAAAGGAATATAAAGGAAGGAAAGAATATACGTTCCTGGGGTCGCTGAAATGGAATCTAAAGGTAAAATTTCTGGCATGTATCCATTCATCGAAATTAACGTGGATAATTTTGATGTGACTTATTCAAACTATTGTCTTTAATGCGTGATATTTTTTTAAATAATAAAAAATAGGGTCAAAATAGCTTGTAATGAATATTGCGAGACCATACCTTAAAAAAAGGGAAAGATGCACTGAGGCAGTTTCATAGGAATTTCTAAAGCCTAGGAAGAATTCTATGCTATGCTAAGAAAATTTTTTTATTTTCTTGATGACATTATTTTTTTTTTTTAATGTAAAATTATAACTACCCTCGTTTTGTCCCGATCATCTAAGAAATAGCTATACTTAGACCCATAATACCCATACAATGCATACTATAGGTATATATTTATAGAAATTTTGTAACAGAAAACTCACCATTCCATTTTTGTACCAAATGCTCGTCGCGATATCAAGATCGACCTCGCACATCAAACGAATCTCCGTGTGCTGCTCCGAATACACCACCGACATTTCCTCAGCATGCAGATCATCGAATGGACTTGGTAACAAGGGGCGGAGTGGTAGCACTCTTGGTTCATCGTGTACATAATCGTCGCTTTTGTCACCGGCCACACGATCGGTGCCGCTATCAAACTCCTCAGCATCGTCGATGATAATTATGGGCTCATGCGCACCAATGACGATTGACTGCGTCGGCTGTCCTGCTTTTGCAGAACGTGCACGTTTTGCTACAACTTCTGCTGCTGCTGCTTCTTGAGCTTTTAGATCTTCAACCATGCTATAGTTATAATTGTTATTTTGATTTGAGCTTTCATTGTGGAAGGATGTAGGAAATAGCTCGAACTCCTGTGGCATCTGAGAGGCTAGGAGATCCTCCAAAGAACCGGAAATTTCTTGCGAGCCAAAAATTATAGCATCTACTGAATTGGACTGTGAAGAGGAGGAGGAAGAGGTTTTAAGAGCTTTTGCCTGCTCTTGGTTAAAATATGATGAAGAACTATCTTTAATGCTAATATCACGTTCGTCTGGTTCTTCGTCTTCTTCTTGCACTGCTGTTGCTGCTGCTGCTGATGATGACTCTAGCCTCGAGTTTTGAGCTGTATTAATAGCTTTTGAAGCCTTTTCTTGAGCTTGTTGCTTTAACATTGGTTTTATATCGGAGCTTTTAGTTGCTTTTTGATTTTGCTCTTCCTCGTTGCTGAAAATTGTTTCTTCAACCTCATTAAAGCTGCGCGTGGCAGTATTTAGCTCACGACGTGCACGACTTGCAAGCTTTAAAGCTTTCTCAGCTGCATAAGTGTAGGCAGCTTCTAAGCTTTGAGGTCTTAGTTCATTTTTCGTTTTTATAAATGCTTGAGTTTCGAGAGCTTTTGCATTGTGATGCAGCTTGACTTCTTTATGCTGCTGTCTATGTGCTATATGAACTTTTTGATGCTCTTGCTGTTTTAAAGCTTTTGAAGCTTTAAAATGTTCACGTTGTTGTTGTTTTTGTTGCTGTTGTTGTCTTGCTATTGTTTGCTTGGCAGGATTCTTCATTATGGACGTCTGCTGTTCAGACGTCGAAGGCAATTGGGATGGTTTGTTGTTGTTGTTGGGCTTTTCTTGTAGAGACTCATGCCTTAGTTGAGCAAAAGATGGCGAAATAGTTGCAGAAGTTGTGGTGGTGATAGAAAGAGATGACAATAGGGTTGAGTATGCTAGTGAGCTTTTTTTGCTGCTTTCCAAGCAGTTGTGTTTCTTTTTGTTTTTATTTAAATTGGCACATTTTTGTGAGTTCACACTTTGTGTTTGTTGCTTGTTATTGTAATTGTAGTTTTTGTTGTTTTGTTTGTAGTTATTTGTTTTAGTATAACTATCATAGTTTGCAACATACTGGTTGACGTTTCTGTTGCTTTTGTTGTCACCTGTTGCGCTTAAGGTGCTGTCTGCAGCTGCAGCTGCAAAGCTTTCGTCTGCGTGTGCTTTTGTAGTTAAGCTCCATTTGGCGGCGGGTTTTTGTAGATGGGTAGTTTTTTGTGGTGTTAAAATATTTTGTTGCTTCGCTGTGCTGATGCCTGCAAGAAGTAAAGGAAAGAAATTTTACATTTTAATATGATTTAAAAAATACGGTTACTCATTTGAGTCAAAAGCTTTTGTTAACTTATAATAGAATAGTTTGTGGACATGTATTTAAATTCTAATTAAATACTTGATATATTTTTTACCTTGAGTATTTTTATTAACCTTTACATAAAGGAAACACTTTCAATTAACTTTGTTGTTATGCGAAAAAAAAATTTTTTTGTTTTGTTTGCAAATGACTACTACTGCCTCCCCACAGGTCTTGGGTTCGAATCCCCGACAGTCTATTGTTCATAGTATTATCTTTTCTTCATTTTTTTTCCTCACTTTTACTCAACTTAAATTGAAAATTTATCAATATTTTCGACTTAAAAGTTATAGTTAGTAGTAGAGAAGTTTCTGGATGGGATTTTTGACTAGATTTGACTAAGGCAAAGGCATAAATACATTCATAAGTCTTCTGCATTCATAAGTTTCTACGTCTTCCCGCAACACTTACAACATTCTACACATGTTTGACTTGGTTGCTGTTTCTTTCCCACTAATCTATCTCCCCATTTCGAACAAAGGCAGACTTGACTGAATAACACCTGAAATCCTTGGCTCAGAGCTAAACAAAAATAATAATAGTTGTATCTACACCTAACGGACAAAACTTGTAAAGAAGATCAATGTTTATGTTTGTGTTTATGTTTATGTTTATGTTTATGTTTATGTTTATGTTTATGTTTATTTTCTTTTATTTTATATAATTTTTTATTTTACTTTTAATTTTATTTCTATTTTTATTTCTATTGTTATTTTTATTTTTTTTAGGTTTTTTTTTTAAGAACCAACCTTTTACAAAGTTTGCAGTTTGAGGCATTTTTAAAAAAGGAAGCCAAAAACAAATTAAAAAAGTACAAAGTTTTTTATGCAGCACAGCAAGCTTTGACCTTAACATAATTCTAACTAAACACAAAGGAGCACACTTTTTACAAACCTTGAGCCACCGAACACAGACATAAAAACACTTTATGCCGCAAACCAGTGTTGACACCTCCTAGTAAAGTGCATTTTTTTCACTATTGATAAAAACTGACAGAGCAACAAACTGCATTAAGCAAGGACACGGCACTCACATACATACATAGACACACTCATATACACATACACACATTCAAGATTAGTAAAAAATTGCTGAACTGTGTCTCAGTTTTCGTTTTCATTATCCTCATTTGCGCAATTTTTTTAATTTTTTTTTTTTTTTTCATTTTATATTCTCTTTTCTGTTGCTTGTTAGTGCACATTTCGTGTCACTGCAGAGTATAGCGGAAGGGCAACGGAAGTATAAAAAAAAACTTAATTGTGTACATGTGTTAAAATTTTGCTTCATTAAATTTTTTCTCATATACATTCAAGGAAACAATTACGAATGACACAGCGACACATCCATAAAAACACACAGCTAGTGAGAAATGGCAGGTGCAACTGCCGAAAGTGCATACTTTTTGAAATATCTATGTGTGTTCACGTATCCCTTGTACTGAATTCTTTGTAAATATTACTTTCACTATAACATTCACTTTTAACTCATGTAGGTGTGCATGTGTCTAAGTGTGTTCAACCGTGTGTCAAATTAAACGTCAACGACGCCATGATGAATTGTATTTAATGAGTTCTGGCAATTAAATGCAATTTTTTTGCTATTCTCTACTCTACTGCTCCTTTTTCTTCTTAAAATTACGATCTTTTTTCTCTACTTTCGTTAGCTCGTCATTATGCTTGATTTCTTAGTGTTTATTTTGTTTATTTAATGTCTGACATTTTAGAGTTAATTTGCTGTGAATATAAAAGCGGAGACGCTGTATACTGCAGATGTTGTAAAGCATTGTTAAAAAAGAACTACTGATAGTAGCATTAAAGTTTAAGGAAAAAATACGCTTTATATGTCCTTCAATGTCTTTTAAGGCAAAACGTAGTGATTTCAACTAAAAATATTTTATTGAACGTTTACAACTATTGTCAAGTATTCGGCATTTGACTTGTAGCCAGCCAGCAATAGCAACATCACACTCACATCCATAACCACTATACCAACACATCTGCCAGTCATTCCAATGTATAACAACAACTACTACTACCAGGAAAAGAAGCAACTTATATTAACCCTAAGAAGAATGTTTAACCCTACTTCCCTGTTTCAAATGAGTCCCTAATTCTCTGTTGGGGTCAAATTTGATACTTTTAAGGAAAAATCAAAGAAATATTTCAATTTAAATTAAAAATCCGAATTTTTATTATTTATTTTTACTTATGCATTCTGAACACGAATTAAACTTTTGGCAATGATGCGGTCATAACGCTTGCGACTGGTTGAAGGCATTTAATTTTTCATATAATTTATGATTCCTATCGCGTTTTCGCAATGTAGAAGCTCTTGACGTCGTTGAATGTGTGGTTTGATGAGATCGCTTTGTAACTGACCAGGATCGATTGCATTTATTTCCCGGTAAATAATAAAGCCAAGTACGTAAGTGGACAAAGTTACTCTATTCTTATTGTCAAAGTAAGCAAGAGCTGGTGGCTTGTTTTGTACACACAAGATTTCTGCTGGAAGAAACGTTCTGTTCTTTCGGACGGTTCCAAGCAAAGTCTGTTTTCTCTTTAGCAACTCGAGAGTTTGTTGCTAAAGAGAAAACAATGTTTTGTCTATCATGAGTTTATCCAAATATCAAAGACTTTTACTCGCTCGAATCGGAGCGAGCTTGTCACGCATTTTCCGTTCTTCCCTTGTGTTTTTATTATCGAATCTCATATACGAAGTCATAAGTTCAAAGCCATATCGCGACATAGTTGCTCTGAAAATAAGTCGATCAGTGTCTTCATCCCACAGTTCTGTCAATGTTTCACCATTCGAACAAAACACTCCATTGTATAAAAGTAAACCAACATAAGCTCGTAGCTTGATGGCATCGATTGTGGCCTATTTATTTCTCTTTATATTTCCGCACGCTGTATAAATTTGTGTATTTCAATATAAACCGCTAGATTGGAGAAAAGAAAAGATCAAAAGCAGAAAGCTCATTCGAAACACAAGACGGAGAGAAAGTTGCAAGTCCTAAAATAAAACAAATCAAAGTAAGAACAGAGCAGTAAACAAAAAATCGCTAAACAAAATACCATAATTATTCGAAACACTGCCAAACGATCGTCTCGGGCTTGTTTGTGGCTCTAATTTGTAGTGGATCGACTTATCTCGGGAACAGAATATTGTATTTTTTGGCTTTCAATATTGATTCGTCCTTCTTCTAAATTCAAATCAAAATCGCGCATTTCATCGTTCGTCGAGTCAACATCTGATTCAATGTTCAATGTGGCCATTTCCTCTGCAGTCGGTTCATATAAAACATCGTCTGACTCGAAATCCTCTCTATCATTCTCACCACACTCATCTATACTCAAATAATTCCACAAAATATGTTTCTCGATGGAGAGACATTTTCACAACACAAAAAAAAACGTAAATGAAGGGAAAGATTGATCCGAAATGAAGCTTCGTTTGGCGCGCAATAACAGAACTGACGAACCGCGTATGTGTGCAAAAATGTTATTTTATATTTGTATTTCAATTGGTGTGATATTGCACGCCTTATCGTACCAGCCAAATACAACAGATGGCGGTTTTTGATACCAACTGATCATTTTTGATACTAACTGAGGATTTGGATTTTTTTATTTTGTAAGAGAAAAATTTTTTTAAAAAAAAAATACTTATTTTACTTTTCGAGTGTATCTGCCCAAAAGCTAAAACACGAAATTTTATTTTTGAAATTCGTTGACCCGTGCAAAGAAAAAACGGATAAAACGAAAAAACAAGTATCACAAATGACACTATAGGGTAGAAGGGTTAAGTTAGAAGGGATTCACACGCTTTGGCAAGGTTTGAAAAGTACTGCACTTCATAGATAATGAGATATGAAACTTAGGCAAAGTACCACCATGATACAATGACAAGGTAGGTCGGATAGAAGAATACCATAACATTTGCATTCATAACAATTTTTATGGAACTACAGAAAGGTGAGATTTTAGATCATATGATAAACAGAGTCATAAAACCTCTAAACGAACCCCTTAAAGTGCTTAAAAGAAAAAAATGCAAAAGCAAAAATAAAAACAATAATGAAAAAAAAATGTGTGGCCGCGACGCACGGTAGAAGTGAAACTTTAACCCAAAAAGGTAGAGATTTTTAAATGGTTAATTTACTGTCTCTTTGTCTGTCTTCAATATGTACTGAAAATGTGGTTATCTATCAGGGTTAATGTAGTTTTTTTAAGAAAGTCCCGTTTCATAAATTGGCAAGAGTAGATTAAATCTGTTTAATACAATTTCGAAAAGTTTAATGTTATTAAGACAAATAAGAACAACTTCAGAGTAATACAATCACACCAAACCCATCATACTATTCCAAACCATACCATACCATCATACCATACCATACCATACCATACCATACCATACCATAACATACCATACCATACCACCATCATACTATACTATAATCCTATGCCGTCTTATGCCTGTCTACACAGAGAGTTTAGCTTAAGTTTAGTTTTAAGTTAACCATAGCTGTTCACACAGAGATGCGTCGGCAGAATTGCGTTTAGTGTAACATTTCTTTCTTAACTTTTGTGTTCTCATATTTTATCGGCACATCCACCACCGTAATATCAATTCCACTTGAGGACAAGGCTGCAGCAAGTTTTGCGTACACATGCGGATTCTTCCTTGTGCTGCGCAATTTGGAATTTTTATCGACTCATACTAATATGAAGACCTCATCTTCTACACTTGCCCAAGTTCTTTTCTTCGCTTTTTTGTTAATTTTTTGCAAATAGTAAATTGCGGAAACAAACAGCTGTTTTTGACATTTCTCACCACAAGATTGTACAAGTTGCCTTTGAACGTACCTTTTTGTAAGAACATTAGCATATTTTCAGGGATTTCTCAAATTAAGTTTTGATAAACACAGAAAAAAGTTGAGAGTTGAGTTTCATCCTTCAAAATTGTACTGGACAACTCATGAGTTTATGTTGCGTTGAGTGGCAAAACTCAACTTTGTACTGTAAACTCAAACTAAACTCTCTGTGTAGACATGTCATTAGTGTATCATAAAACTATGTGATATGTAGAATTTTATATCAAAAACATAGAGATATAAGGAAAATAAAAGTTTAACAGAAATAAACTCTTGTCTTCTCTTTATATCTTGGTGAACACACTGTATTTTAACACTAAATCTACCACGACAGGTCAAATGACCTTTATGTGAATGATAAAGACAAGAAATAGGACAAGAAATAGAACAAGGATTTAAACACACTAAGGACAAGATGTGGGACAAATATTGGAAAAATAAGTGAGACAAGGATTATGAAAGGTATTCCAACAAATATTAGGTCATGAATTCGGACATTAATTAAATCAAGAGTTTGAGATAAGATAATAAGAGAGCAAAAATAAGAGACAAAATAAAATAAAATACGGTATGAGAGTCAGAACTAGAAATAGAACAATTATTTGAATACACCAAGGTGAAGATGTTGCAAAAAGATTATTTATCAATCTTGGGGCTAGGTTTAGAAAAGGAATTCGAACAAGGAAAAGGTCAAAAATTTGGACGTGCATTAAAACAAGAGTTTGGACAGGAAATGGGACAACTATTACGACAAAAATAAGAATACGGATAAAGACTTTGGATAAATTTCGGAACAAAGGAAAGAATAGAGGTAAAAATAAGAACAGGGATAAGGATATGCTGATAAGTCAAAACTAACAGGTGTGTCCACGATACAACATACTCTTTTTTTATAAATTAAACATATTTTGTTTTATTAAAACGCATAGTCTTCTCATTAAGCGGAGTTTCGAGGGTTATTCGGTAATGCAGCATCTGAGTTATAACTCAGCCTTTCAGAAAAACCCTTAAAATACACTTTGTCATAAACAGCTCTGTTAAAGTCCTTTTAGGGGTGATGCGTTGTGTTGTGATGTGCAATAACACATCTTTGCTGTCATAAAACAAAATTTACCGTAGCACGTCTACTGAGTGATTAATAATTCCATGCAACGATATTACATTTTTGTTACATAAGTTGCTGTCTTCATGACCTGACGACGTCAGAATTTTTGTTTTAACGTAGAATACGTTATACGGGAGTGTTAATCTGGAGCACAAAATTTTGAGAAAATGTTTGTCACTTTCATTATAAGTTTTTAATACTTTATGCATGCATTGAAGAAAATTCAAGTATGGTCTTAACATATTTAATATGTCTTCTTTTGATTTGTATTTAAATAATCATATTGCAACATATAATTTTTTTGATTCTATAAGTAAATCAGAATTTAACTCCTTCAAATTTTGTATTAATTTTCATATGCTTTGTATTTTATGTATTAAACATCATGTGTAAGAGCAGTACGATTATCTGTGTGTTCATCACAGAACCAGTGTGAGAAACGTACACACATATTCCATACAAGCAACAGCATCGCACATGTACACACATATTCCGACAAGCAGCAACAGCATCGCACTCTGTTCTCTTGCAGTTGCAACCTTAGTTCTTATAATTCTCATTTCGTTTTTGTTGCAAGAGTTGTATAAGAGGGATATTTGGCCGTACGTATTAGCGATTGCCTGCTGAAATAATGCAATTATGTGGGGTGGAGTGACAACTCGACATTTTCCCACGAATGTGTCGCACTGATTGTCATTTGCCTGTATATTTTGCTTTATTAGTTTGCTTTATTAATGCCATTAGCATGGTTACTTTATTTTCTTTTTTTGTTCTAAAGTTTTATAATATTTTTGACATATGGTGTCATAATTGCACCGACTGTCAAATATAGTATAATATTAAGGAACGAAAAAAGAAAATAAAGTAACCATGCTAATGGCATTAATTGACGCAGCTCGTGAGAAATATTTGAATATATTGGTTTTTAATTTCAATATTTTTTATATAAATTTCCCTTAGATAGCTTTATTTTCAAATACTAAATTTTTAAAAGATATTAAAAAAATTCGTGCATAATTTTAATATATTTTTTTATTATTTCTGTTTAAATATTTTAATATTTTATTTAATTAAAAAGTTTTTAAATGAATTTTAAATATTTACGTAGTCGATTTATGCAAATGCGTTATTGGTGCAAAAATGACTCGCTTTTTGGATAAATTAAAAAAGTTTTTGGATAAATTTAATATGTTTTTCCCTTAGTGCACTAAGGGAAATAATGCATATTAACATTATCCACGCCTGAGTATCAATTTTATTTAAAAATTTACGTGGATTAATCAAATACTTTCCTTACAACTCGTTTTTTTCCCGTATTTGAATTTTATTTATACCACACACGTACACACATATTCCATACAAGCAAGCAGCAACAGCATCGCACACGTACACACATATTCCGACAAGCAGCAACAGCATCGCACTCTGTTCTCTTGCAGTTGCAACCTTAGTTCTTATAATTCTCATTTCGTTTTTGTTGCAAGAGTTGTATAACAGGGATATTTGGCCGTACGTATGAGCGATTGCGTGCTGAAATAATGCAATTATGTAGGGTGGAGTGACAACTCGACATTTTCCCACGAATGTGTCGCACTGATTGTCATTTGCCTGCATATTTTGCTTTATTAGTTTGCTTTATTAATGCCATTAGCATGGTTACTTTATTTTCTTTTTTTGTTCTAAAGTTTTATAATATTTTTGACATATGGTGTCATAATTGCACCGACTGTCAAAAATAGTATAATATTAAGGAACGAAAAAAGAAAATAAATTAACCATGCTAATAGCATTAATGGACGCAGCTGCTTTAACATAGAATACGTTATAGGGGGGTTGATCTGGAGCAAGAATAATAGAAATCAGATTACGCCATCAGAGGCAGAAAAAGTTGCACCGTTCTGCGCAATACGTTAGGTCTTTCGTGACGTAGAGTAGATAGGAAAAGATTCTTTCTCTGTTCTTCTCACTGATTTTCTGTTCGTGCAAGAAAAGACGAAAGATAGTGCGAAATAGTTCTGTACGATTTTATTTTTTTCAGGTACAGTTGTTTTTTATGTTTTGCTCAGTGAAAAACAGCTGATTTTTACAATGGGTCGATCATGACGTAGGCAGACATGCGCATGGCCATGATACAATAAGAAGGTAGGGTAAGGAGCTTTGATAAGACCTACTGCTTATGTCAAAAATCATTTAGCGATGCCACTTTTCTGTATATTTCATAAATTTGGGATAAACACATAGAAAAGGAATTTTATATATGGTAAATAAGAAAAATTTGAATAAATGTGTCTATATTTGAAACAACGAATTTTTTAGTTATTTTAAAGCTTTATTTTCACTTATTTAATATTGCCCATCATTTATTGTTTATTTTTTTGTATTCTTTATTTCTTGTTTAAAAATTTTATTCTAATGTGAATACGATATCTTAAAAAAAACTTTTTTAAGTCTTCTTAAGACAGTGGAACTGTTGAAGATAAATTAACTTTTTTTAAAAAGTTACTCGATTATCAATATTCTCAGCAATACATTTTATATAAAACACTTACCCACGGAAACCATGAAACATGGATTTGTCATGGGATTTTTTTTCAAGATATGGTAGCACAGTATTTTATGGTTTGGACATTAGCAGTTTGTCTTGTCAAAGCTCCTTACCCTACCTTCTTATTGTATCATGCGCATGGCATAATCTTGTATTTATTATTTTTGAATAAAAATGTTAGCAAGGTTGCATATAAGCTGCGTAAAGCCTTAAACAGTGCGTAACTAAACAAGCGTTTAAAGGTTGTTTAAGGAAATCTATTGAATAAGGCTGTGAATGACTAACGTATTCTACGTCTGAACTATGCGCCCGTGTTATCTAACACAGGCTTGAGCTTTTTATTTTTGTCGTAAGGCCAAGTATAAATCCTTCATTTTTATACCCCCACGTTTAAAAAACGTAAATGGGGGTATATTAATTTTGTCACTCCGTTTGTAACGCCCATAAGGAGGCGTGGTAGGTATAGAAAAGTATATATATTCTTGATCAGCATCACCACCCGAGTTGATTTAGCCATGTCCGTCTGTCAGTCCGTCTGTCTGTCCGTCTGTCTGTCCGTCTGTCTGTGATCACGATTACAGCCGTAATTTTAAAGCTATCATCACGAAATTCTATATTTAAGCTTTTATCTAAAAAATGAAGGTCAAGTTCGTAAATGAGCCAAATCGGATGAAAACCACGCCTATCTCCCATACAAAGTGACTTTATCAAAACGGTAAAATCTTTTAGAATTCAACAAAAATGAATATATAGACTTCCAATTTTGCATATGAGTTTTGATGTTCAAAATAAACTCTATGTATGAAATTCAACCAACTCGGATGAAAACCACGCCTACCTCCCATACAAAGTGACTTTATCAAAAAGGTAAAATTTCTCTAAAATCCACAAAAAATTATGTATGGACTTGAAATTTTGCATATGAACTTTGATATATAACGTGTACTATGTATACGGAATTCAACCAAATTGGGTGAAAACCACGCCCTCCTCCCATACAAAGCCATTTTATCAAAAAACAAAAGCGAATATTTTCTGTTAAAAATATAACGAAAACGTTTTTACAGATAAACATTTTATTGATTGCTTAAGACTTTGAATAGACTTTGGTTCGGCCGTGGGGGTATTTTAACTTCGGCCCAGTCGAAGATCATTTCTTACTAGTTCTTTTTAAACATTTATCGCAGTTCATATACTCACCGAGTTAAAATTCAATGCAACGTCGTCGTCTCCCTCTGTACACTAAGGGAAATAATGAATATTAGCATTATCCACGCCTGAGTATAAATTTTATTCAAATATTTACGTGGATAAATCCAATGTTTTCCTTACAACTCGTTTTTTTTCCCGTATTTGAATTTTATTTATACCACACACGTACACACATATTCCATACAAGCAAGCAGCAACAGCATCGCACACGTACACACATACTCCGACAAGCAGCAACAGCATGGCACTCTGTTTCTGCAGTTTATTTTTTGCATTTGCAGTTCTTATAGTTCTCATAGTTCTCATTTAGTTATTGTTTCAGGAGTAATATAGTATGCATGTTTGGCAACGAAATAAAATCATGTAGGGTGGAGTAACAACTCGAGGCCTGACCAAAATAGACGAAACGAGACGATTGCAACTTGCCGAATGTTTGCAATCGTTATGTCCGTTTTGACATTTAACCCAAAATGAAACGAGTACCTCCAATGACGAGTTGAGACGCTAAAAGTTTGGTTGTTACGGAACAGAACGTCTCGTCGCAATGTTTCGTTCAGTTTCGATCAGTTACGTATGTGCATTTTGGGTTTTAACATTGTCTTCCATTTGTTCGAACTTACTCGTTATGTCTCGTTCTGTCTATTTTGGTCAGGCCTTCGGTGTTTTCTGAAGAACATCTTGGACCGGTTGTCATTTATCTGCATAATTTGCTTACATATATATTTTGTAGATTACTTTTTCGTTCTTTATTTTATACTATGTTTGACAGTTGGTGCAATATAAGGGCACTAACTGTCAAAAATAGTATAAATTAGAGAACGAAAAAAGTGAAGCGAGAATAAATTATACAGGCAATGGCATTTGTTGAACGCAATATGAAGAAAATAATACCATAAAACCACTTATAACATATTCAATTTAAATATGTTTTTTTAAATTCAATATTTTTATATAAATTTTCTTTAAATGCGATAGTTTATTTTCAAATAGTAAATATTTGAAAGATATTTTAAAAAAATTCGTGCATAATTTTAATATATTTTTTATTAATTCTGATTAAATATTTAAATATTTAATTTAATTAAAAAAGTATTCAAATAAATTTTAAATATTTACGTAGTCGATTTATTCAAATGCGTTATTGGTGCAAAAATGACTCGCTTTTTGGATAAATTAAAAAAGTTTTTGGATAAATTTAATATTTTTTTCCCTTAGTGTACCCATGACGTCAAAAATTTTTTGTCTAATTTTTTTGTGAGGGTTTAGAACAGGCCTTTATTGGTGTAGCATACTTTCAATTCTAGCATTAATACTTAGTGATTAATAATTCCATGTAAAAAATTCAGTTGCGTTGCTTAAGCAGCTCCCACCGCGTCCCGATGACGTTTTGTTTTTTTTATATATAATGAAGTCAAAAAAATTACTTTTACGGTCGTACCATTATTTTAATCATATCATCTATACTCAGCGAGTAACAATTCAATGCAACGTCGATGAATTTTGAAAAAATTACTTTTTAAATTTTTTTTGGAAACCTGCGCAGTAAAATTTAACTTCGTCAAGTCAAAACATAGACAGAGAACTTGTGAATACCTTTTAACACGGTCATGATGAGTTTTTTTAAAATAAGTTAATTTTGACTGAATATTGTGATGTTAAACTTCGTGTTGCGTGAACGCAACGCTGGTTAGAAATGGGTTAACAGCTAATCGCACTTTGGACTAATTTCTGTTTTGTATTGGCCAAATACACTGTGTTGCAGTTCTCCTTACGGATGCGTTTCAAATATCATGCATGAATTTTGTTCCCCCCAAGACACTGATTTAAAGACAACAATAAAACCCTCAGTAATATACATAAATTGTTATCAGTAAAAATTTTAAAGAAACTCAAGCAGAGCATAAAAACTCTTATATATTTTCTGCCTTTTTCCAAATAGTTTAGAAAAAAAAACGAAGTCCAATCAAGTTAAACAACAATTTTTCCATTTTACTCCTTGTTGCCGAACTGTACATACCCTCAAACCTTACTCTGTAGGACATAAAAAAAATAAGCCATTAAAGTTATAGTATTTTATTAAAAGGACCTGCCCGCCGGTTCATTATTTATAGCGTTTTCCACAGCCAAAAGCCAAACATTTTTTTTTTAACTTTAAACATATTATTTTATGTGCAAAATTTCGTGTTTGGCTTTGTGGCAAGGAAGTGGTTTTCTGGTCTACTTTTATTTCAGAAATACTTGTTTGTCCTTTTTGCGTCGCTATCTATTTCCTTGGCATAACAAACACTGACACAAATGAGCAGCAATAAACTTTGAATAAACGACAGTAAAGAAGTTGAGTAAAAAAAAGGAGCCATCAACAACAAGAAAAACAAAAATTCTGTCTTTACTTTATGTTCTTAAATTTATACAACAAGAACGTGCAATGTCACAATTTTGCTATGATCGCTTTTTTTTTGTCCCTAGAATACTATAGAGTAAAAAAAAGAACTTGCAATTTTCTGTTGTCCTCCTGACCAAACGAAAAATTTAGTCATCTACAAATTTTAAGCAAATAAGCAACCAGATGATAACATACATATAAAAAACAGTTCTGTTATAAAATTTATTTTTTTAAAATAAGCATATAAGAGAGGCGGTGATGGGTGTGGGTGTGGCGATCCTTTGAACTCAAAATTCGCTGAGACGTGACCAATATCAAACTTTCATTGCTGCTTGTAGTGTTTTTAGCTGTATGGGGGAAAAAAATTACATAAATTTAACCTACTTGGCTGTCGTTTAATTTGTTGGCACTTGGCTAATATATTTTGTAGCATGCTTTTGGGCATTGGCGCGGTGGTAACAAAAAAAACATGTGCTGGCATGTGCATCATTTTAGGATTTATGACTATAATTTATATTTTAAATGCATGCTTTTTTAACAAACAAATATTTTACCGAAAATTGGAGTGCATGAAGTTAACGAGCGTAATCGTAGCGTAGTGCCCAAAAGTATGCAGTGGATGTTGTTAATGCCACAACAGACTCAAACAAGCGCTGTTTTCGTTATGCATATAAATTAGAAATAATTTCTGTTATCTTCTGTTTGTTATTAGCGTCCATTTTGTTTGTAACAAATTGCCTAGAAATAGGCAACAAATTACTGGAAAAAATTAGAAATTCCACTCTGTTGCAGATAATAATGGAGGGTATTATCGCTTTTTGCCAGCAGTTGTTAATATAAAAATTAATAAAGAAAAACACGTAGAAAATTATTCCCTCTTAGATTTTTGATTATTTTTTTTTTTGTATTCTTTCTTTGTTTTACATAGATTCAAAGAAGAAAAAAAAAACAAAAAAAAAACATGTAGAAAATCTGTTAATAGCCTTATATTTTAGTAATAAATAATTTGATCAATTTTTTCACAATTTTTTTTGGAAGAGCAATACTTTATGTGGATTGATGGTTTTAGAAAAAGATCCAAAAACGTTATTTTTCATTCGTTTCGTTCGTGAGGGCTAACGAAACACGAAACTTTTCAGTGGAAGAGAGAACTAACGCAATTTTTATAATTTTTGCTAACGTGTCAGTATAGAAAACGAAACCAAAGCCAACGTTGCATTAATGATCACTGGTATGCAAAATGCAATTAACTCAAACTCCGTGGAAAGAGTCAGCATGCGAATGATGCTTGCCTCTTCTATCGCGTTGATTTTGAATTTTGCTTTTGACCTGTCGGTCATGCATATTAACCCTCTCCGGCCCTTTCTTAAAGGCCATCTGTTCAGGTGCATG
This sequence comes from Pherbina coryleti, assembly GCA_943735915.1. Lineage (NCBI taxonomy): Eukaryota > Metazoa > Arthropoda > Insecta > Diptera > Sciomyzidae > Pherbina > Pherbina coryleti. The sequence continues at coordinate 134,407,411 of OX030950.1, forward strand.
CAAATATTGTACAAGAATTATAAAATTTGTATGAGAGCCCCCCTAAGGAGTGGTCGGAGAGAATAGGTGTCAAAGGCAAAAATGTTCTTTTTGCAAAGTTATGGGTCATACATATTAATCCTCTCAGGCCCTTCCTTAAAGCTCCCCTTTTCAGGTGTAGGGAATAAAAACACAACAATAAAAAAATCGTTTAACGAATCGTTGTTTCGGTTTCAATTGAGTCTCTTCGTCGCTCAATCATTTTTTTTTGTTTATGGTTGCGCTAGTAACAGAAAATGAAAAACAAAATAGACTCCCAATCGTTCCTTTAGGCCTAACCAATATAGACGATTTGCTCCGTAACGAGTGAAGACGAAAATGTTCGCTTAAATGCATTTCAATGTTGTAACCCAAAATGAACAAACGTAAACTTATCGAAACTAAACGAAACGGTTTGACGAGACGTTCTGTTCCGTAACAACCGAACTTTTAGCGTCTCAACTCGTCAACAACGGCTGTGCAGAGTAGTCTTCTTCTTTTTCAGACGATTGGAAGAACTCGTTTCATTTTGGGTTAAATATCAAAACAGACGTAATGATTGCAAACGTTCGGCAAGTTGCAATCGTCTCGTTTCGTCTATTTTGGTTAGGCCTATAGTTGTTTGAAACGTTTTTGTTACGTTCGCTTGAAAGATCGGAACGTAACAAAATAGAACGATTCGTTTTTGTTTATTTGCGCTCTCTGGTCACTTGCACCACATAGCACTGTCAGAGCATACTGTCAAGTACATCCAAATTATTGACTTGTAGACTTTTGGACTAAATATTAATATCACTCAAATAAAGGCAATAATTCGATCTTGATAACAATATAACAACTTTTGAATTTTTATGCATTCAAGTCGCCAAAAAGAGGTCGCCAAAAAGAGGTCACCACGCCAGAAATCGTCAATCAAATCCATGTAATGATATTGGGCGATCAGATAATGAAAGTGCGTGAGGTAGCTGAAGCTGTAAGGATCTGAACTGATCGGGTACACCACCTTTTACATCAATATTTGAACATGAAAAAGCTTTCTGCGCGGTGAGTGTCGCGATTATTCACACTCAAACATAAGCGCGGCAGTGACAGCACTTCGAAGGAGTTTTTGACGATATCCCAACACAATCCGAAGAAGTATTTGCTCCGTTTTGTAATTGTAGATGAAATATGGATAAGCCACAACTCACTATAGACCAAGGAACAATGAAGTGGACTTCTCCGGGCGAACGTGCATCAAAGAAGACCAAGGTGGGTCTGTTAGTCAATAAGGTTAGGTGTAAAAAACGGCAAGGGTTAAGGGTTATACCATGTCTACACAGAGATTTTAGTTTGAGCTTCCAGGACAAAGTTGAGTTTTGCCATTGAACGCAAAATAAACTCATGAGTACCCAATACAAATTTGCAGGAACTAAACTCAACTTTCTCTCTGTGTTTGTCAAAACTCAATTTGGGAAATGCCTTAAAGTATGCTATTGTTCATATAAAATGGCAACGTTTAACAATTTTGAGGTGAGAAATGTCAAAAACAGCTTTTCTTAAATTATGCAATTTATTATTTGCAAGAAATGGACAAAAAAGCAAAAAAACTTGGCCAAGTGTAGAAGATGAGGTCTTCATATCAGTATGGACCGATAAAAATTCCGATTTGCGCAGTGCAAGGAAGAACTCGCATGTGAAATCAGAAATGGCTGCAGTCTTGTCCTCTATCGGAATTGATGTTACGGTGTTGGATGTACCAAAAAAATATGAGAACACAAAAGTAAACAAAAAAATTTCACACTTAACACAATTCTGCCGATGCATCTGTGTGTGAACAGCTATGGTGGAACTCAAACTAAACTCAAACAAAACTCTCTGTGTAGACATCGCATAAAACGATCACCGGCGAATATTTTTCACAGCTGTTGGAATGGTTTGATATTGGTTTGAAGAGAAAAAGGACTGCGTTTGAAAAAAAAAAATACACTGGTGCGTCACTGGACACACGAGGGAAGCGAAGCATTTTCGCAAATTCATAGATATGATAATTTAATGGCTTTTTTTCGATTCGAATAATTTTTAAATTGTAAACTTTAAAAAAAACAAAATAAACTAAAAAAATACACGTTTATCTTCACACCAGTAAATTTAATTATATTTCATTATTATTTTTTTCCTGTCACTTAGAAAACGCACTTGTCAACGCACTTTTGGTCAATGGTTAATTTTTCCTCCGCGGTAGCAAAAATAAAAAAAAACAAAAATCTCAAACAATAACCCAAGTCATGGTAGAATTATAAGGTAGGGTCGACTTGGAGAAGAATGGAGTAGAAAGCAGAGAAAAGCGGGCTAATTGTCAAAATCAGCTGTTCATCTCGAGTTTCTTTATGTTCATTTTTCGCAGTTGATTTTAGGTTAAATTTTTTACACGCTTTTCAGCAAATTGAACACTTCCTCGGCATATTATAGATTTATTTATAACGTAAGCCCTACTCAGCCCTACCTTGTAATTCTACCATGACCAAAACTACTGAACACTATTGATGAAAATAGAAGAAGCAACATTTTTGTTTTTTGCTACTTTTGTTATTTGGCTAGCCAAGACACAGTCCTTTGAAGAATAGTCAATACACAATCCTTTTTAAAGTAATAAAAATGCTGAAATATAGCTTTGGGGAGAGGGGGTAAGGTTTGACAACTTTTTTATTTTTCATTTTTTTTATTTTTGTTTCTGAAAGTACAACATCTGAAGAATATTGTATTGAATTTTTAGGTCATTCGGAGCAAAACTAACGAAGTTACAGTAGGTTGAATGACCGTACCTCCAACTAGTGTTGCTTAGTGTACAAAACTTTAAATCGATTTTCCCAAACATGTCATTTTTAAAGTCGGTGGACCAGCCTACAGAAAAAACTACTGAACCGATCGTTTTGAAATTTTGTACACATATTCTAAATATAAGTAACTTTCTAGTGACGTCGAGTTTTTTAAAATTTTTTAAATACTAACAATTTTACAATAATAAATAAATTGGCTTCGAAATGGTGCCAAAAATTGAAAAATTGAAAAATTAAAAAAATCTCGACGTCACTGGAGAGATAAAGTAATAAACTAAAGAAAGCATTTTGATTTTTTGGTTTCCGATGATCCAGTGATGCTGTAGGCTGGTCACCGTACAAAGACTTTTTTTCGTGGCACCTGCGGAGATCTTAAATTAATCCGTTATTTCTCTCTATTTTTTAACAAACATTTTTTTAAATATTCTTAAAATGTTGTACTTTTATATAATAATATGTAAAATAAACCTACTGTTATATTTTTTTCTAAAAAAATTCATGAAAAAGGTCTTTTTTAGACGAAACAAACCTAAGCTAATACTTATCACTGAATCAGCGGGATTGTTAAATAAAGGTTTTTGCTTGATGGTTAGAGTAAAGGACCAGCAGACGAGAGGATGTGAATTCAATTCCTGCAAAGGGCAAGAAATTATTTTTTATTTAACATTTTCTTGTTGCAATGGATACAAGCAAACAACAATATCAATTCTAAGAAAGAATTCTAAGAACGGTGTCGGAAAAAAGTGTCGTTTTTTTCAGATTTCACTCCAGCGAATCGCAAAACGAGGCGTAAAAGCTTCGCTTCAAAAAGTGCTCTTCAACCGGCGCACAGTGGCACGAACGATCGTTTCTATCGAAGCTATAAAATATAAAGTTCAAAATTGTTTAAACTTTTCGTATAAGCTTTTCAAATTTGCTTTCGTTTTTTATGTATCTACTAGCCTTTTCCCGGCGCATGTTGCTGAACCCTGCAACAACATAGGAACATAATAGGTATATTCAAAACTTTTTTTCGACTCATAGTCTGACACCACTGTAGTTTTTCACTGCCCGTTACAGTTTCCCAGAAGCAGGAGATCACCAATCACCAAAAAGTAACTCCATTTTAAGTTTGTATGTAAGTACTGCTACTTTTACTTTCAAAGCTATTCGATAATACAAATTTTAATTGTATGCGCTAAGATAATTCGTTAGAGATACTAAGATAAAAAAAAAGATACTAAGATAATTTATTCTAATAAATTAATTTTTTAACTTGTATATTTTTCCAAAAAAATAAAAAAAACACAATATTGAAAAAAGTCTGTTTCCAAAAAATCAGCCTTGTTTTTTGAATAACAAAAACGGTTTTAAAACTGAAAAAAATTTTTCTTATAAGAGTTGCAGTTTTTAAAAAGAGTTGAAAATTTGCAAATTTGAATGCAAATTAGTTTTACAACAAAAACATTTTTTGTGCCTTTTTTTTGAGGAAAACCCCAATATTTCAGACATTTTTTGAATAAAATATTAAAAATATTATACTCAACTTTCGGCATTTTTGCAGTTTTTCAGAGTAATTTGATGAAGCTTTAAGACAAAAAAAAAAAAAAAATAAAAATTAATAAAATGTATTAAAAAAACAGCGGTGATATTTGAATCGAAAGTCACAAAATTAAATTTCTGATTGTATTTTTCTCTTTTTTGAGCAACGATGTTGCATTCAATACATAGTTGTAGTCATGGTATAATAATAGAGGTAGTCGCAGCGCTGATTGTGCTCTCTTTTGTCGTTACTGCCGATATTGTCAGAATCAGCTGTGTACTTACTGCTGTACTTTTGTTGTTGTTTAGTTGTGCTCCCTGCTTGCGGTTAATAGTTTTTGCGTTTAATTTTCAATGATGGTTGGCTGGAAACAATTTTAAATTAGTTTAATATCAATAAAATCAGGAAAAATAACCATATATTACAATTTTAAATTAATACAACAAGACAGCTTCAACCGTTTAACTTCGTTTATATTTTGCCAATTCTTGCTTTTTCTTGTCATTCTCATAGCTTCGAGATTTTATATGAGTTGTCAACTTCGTTTTGACATTCGCGGCAGTATGCTCTCATCTAGCGAGTTTAACTCTATAATTATACCATGGTTGTAGTAAACTTTTTCATAGTTTTCCAGATATGTTCATGTTTTTGATGTCAAAATAACGGAAATTTTTCTAATATACTTAATTTAAGAAGTATTTTATATTTTGTAAATATTTGCATATGTAACCTAAGAAAACAACTTAAAATAAACGATTTTGTAAAAAAATTTTACTAGAGCACCATCTGGTGTCCAAGGTGGATCAAAGAAGATAGTGCTGAAATTCTCACCGTACCTGAAAACCACTATATACCAATTTTCATACTAATCGCGGTTTGGGAGTTTTAAGCAGTTTTGTAAAAAATTTGTACTACAGCGCCCTCTGGTGTTCAAGGAGGATAAAAATTGATAGCACACAAACACCCACAGTTCCAAAAAACTTTTATACACAAATTTTCATGCTAATCGAATAAGTAGTTAAGGAGTCTATTGCATAGTTACACACAAAAACTCCTTTTTTATATATCGTCACATAAAATGCAAAAAATCGTATGATCAAAAAATTCCAAATTGTGATTTTTATTGATTACGATTCACTGCATTATATTACATGTGTGTTATGAATTTTAAACTTCTGCCACCAAAAATAACCAAGTTATTTGATTTGAAAATTTCGTTTCAATATCTCAAGTCGTTTGAATTTTATATCGTTTTTTGCTTCTCCTGTAAACTTATCAAAAATGATGTTACGTTATTTTGCATTTTTGGTGACGATATGTATGTATATGTATATATAATACTTTTTGAGATATAAGGGCCGAAGTTCGAACTTTTTTGTTCTCTGCCCAAGTTTTTTAAATTCATTATTTTTAATCATCTTTGGAATGATTCTGTATATAAACGGTTAAAAATTCCTGGTTGCAGTTTTTTTCTATTTACGCATGAGTTATTATCTAATGATCAATAGTACTAGAATTATAAAACCCTTATTTTTACGATTATTCAACTTTAGGTAAGGCTCAAAGAAAATCAACTAAAAGGAACAATGAACAGAATAGGAGAAATAAATTCTGAAATTATTGAGCTTATTGAACAAACTTTTAATTTTTAGAAAAAATAACGAAATAACCTGGATTAACGATTTCAGCTGGTTTAATCCTTAAATAAATATTGGGGTCTGGCCAGACTCTTTTAGGTTTTATTCCAATTTTTTTAATATTTTTCCTTATCGTATCGATTTCATATTTCACGAATTCCTAGAAAAACATTTTCTAAATAACTTTATAAAGAAATATTTTTCAAAAATACAGGGTGAGCCTTGTTTTTTAAAAAATTAAAATTCTCATCATAATCGTAACGCTGGGGTTCAGCCAGACCCTTTGCATTTTGTAAGAATATATTTTGGAATTCCGCTTTTTGTTTTTTTTTTTCTTTGTTTTTTATGCTAATTGGTTATCAGAAGTGTTACCATATGATCCATATAGCAGTGTGGCCATATGCTCCGCCATATATCAGATTTGTTTCGATTTTCAGACGGGAACTAGACTGTCTGATATTTGCTCATAATTCTTCAATATGTTACATAATATGTTCATAAAAAATAAATCCAATCCGATTTCATATACATTTTTTTCATATCTATGTATATGCGTGGTGGCCGTGGCGCAGTGAGTAGAGTTAGTGACCAATACGCCAGAGAACCCTTCAATTCGTGGGTTCAATTCCCACCAGGCACAGAAAGTTTTTTCAATTGAATTCATTTTTCTGTTCAGCCGTTACTTCTATGGCAGATAATGGCAAACTGCAGAGAGTAAGAACTACATGTGATGTAATTATAATAATTATATTACCATTTGCATAAAATGGTATCAAACATCATATGTACATCATAAGTGTAAAATACAACTGAAAATATCTATGTTGTTGTTTTTCAGAATTTCCCAAATAAGCACAAAATTTCACAATTCTTTTTTTTTAGCTTTAAACCAAGGATTTTAGGTGTCAAACCTATTCAGTCAAGTCTACCTTGGTTCGAAATGGGGTGATAGATTAGTGGGAGGGAAGGCACAATCAAGTGAAACCTGTGTAGGATGTTCTAAGAGTGGAATGGAAAGCCAAAGAAGAGGCAAGTTTTGTGCCTTCATTGCAATCAATTCAAACTTCTCTACCATCAAATACAACTTCAAGTCGTATAAATTGATGAATTTTCAATTTCAGTTGATGAGAAATGAGGATACAAAATTGCAAATGGGAAAGGTTTAAAGCGTAGGACCATGGCCTGACCGGTTTTCGAATCAGGGAGCACTGGAGTGGCAGTCAAGCACGCTACCTACTCCACTACCGAGGGTGGCTAAATAGAACTTCGCAGTAATGAGCCACATACTATAAAACGATTTGCAAGCCGATTAGCTATGGAAGGATTCCGGTAATGATTCAGATATGTATCTATTTTTAATATTAATGGCAGTTCCAGTGGGACCAACGCTTTAAAAATAAAACGTGATTGTCGGTTAGTGCCATGTCAATGATAAAGCTCAGCGTAGAACTCGTTTCTACTACGAAATATGTTCGATCCTGTTTGCCAGCAGCATTCTTTGCAATTGCACTTACAAATGTTTTAAATGTACTCGTATAAACAAGAAAACAAATTAAATTAATACGTTTTTCATTAAAATTATTCATTACACCTGTTTATATATTCGTACACCTCAAAAAATGTGAATTTTATAGTTTTAAATAAAACTATCAACAATATCCTGCAATTTTTCATTGAAACTCTTATAAATATGTATTGGGGGTGGCTAGACCCCTGCATTGTTAATGTGACAATTAAAGTGGTCAACACACGAGAGTTAATGATTTATCATAGTTTAGTTATCCTGAGAGGCGTTTTCCAGATATAACAAAAACGAAAAAACCATCCATTTTTCCATTTTGCAAAAATTTTCAACTTTGTTGTTTAAATTGCGTGAAATTCATTTCTTATGATAGTTGTTTCACATCAGTGGTTGAAATCCAAAAAAATTGTTTTTTTTTTTTTTTGTTTTTTGTAATTTTTGACAATTCGAAAATCTTTGGAAAGCTTATTTACAAAATAAATACAAAATTAATTTTATTATAAACTCTAAATTATCTGTCAAAAAATAAAAAGTTTTTCAAAACTTTCGTATAATCAGCTGTTTGGACAAAAAAAAAACTTACGTTTTCTCTCAAAGAATGTAAATTTCTGATTTGTTTTCATTTATTGGCTCTCCTTACTCATGTCATGCTCTTGGGTCAATCCCACTTAAGATGACCTAATTTTTCCTGTCTTCGTTTTTTTGTTTCGCTGATTTAAGAGTTCATCCAAAAAAAAAAGGAAACAACCTGCTGTTTATTTTGTTTTAATTTTTGGTCGTTATACGAATAAATTTCTCAAAACTTCAGTTCAGAAAACAGCAACGAAGGCAGTACTACTCGACGTTTTTTTGAAGATATTGAAATCATCAGAACCATATCAAAAATCGATGTCAGCCTGCTAGATCGCTTTAGTTAAATTCTAAGGAAGAAGGACAATTATTAGAACAAATATAAGAATACGGCTAAGAATGAACACAAGTTTGTGAACAAATGAAAAAATAGAATCTACGGATGTACCCACGATATAACCAGATTTTTTTTTTTAACTTTTCCAATACTTTCAAATTATGAGGTGATCTTATAATTTTTAAAATCTTCGTATAAATATCTATAAGAATGGTTGAGTTCATTACAGCTTATTTCTAAGCCGCTAATAACATGACTTGCAACCTAAAAGTATGCAATTTAATATTAAGGCAAAATAACATCTCACAATTGCCAAAAGTGTTTGGCAATGGACGATTTAAACACCATTATTGGCCATTATCAGCTCATTATGCAGCCACACATGCAACTCATAAACACACTTACAACTCACACATTAACACAAAGATTCACAGCAACATAAACACGAATACACAGACAGATTAATGCAGTCTCTTTACACATTTGAATGTAAATTAACACAATAATTTTGCAGCCATTTAAAATCGATTAAAAGCAATTCTCCCCCAACAACTCGGCCAAGCAAATGGATAGGCATAAAAGCTACCCTTTTAATGTAATGTTACCCTTTACTGCACACACACACACCACACACACCACATACAAACACATACACCAAATACATACACACACACACCCAACAGTTCATGCAAGCTGCATACAAGTAAACAAATACAGTTGTACCTGAAATTGCAATCTTTGCATGCTGCACTGCACAGTGTAAGTGAGTTGAAGTGAGTATCTTCTTCAACCACAAAAGCCGCAATTATTTTGTGCAGGAGTGCATGTTTGTGTTTGTGTGCGTTCTAGTGTGAGTGGCTAAGTGTGAACAATGCGTGCAGCATGCAACTTGCATGAATGCTGCATAAACAGCACGTAAAGCAAACAATTGCAATCAAAGCAAAATATTTTGCCTTTAACTGGTGTGAGCGGATATAAAGCATGTTTAGAAAAAAGAAAAAAAAACATGTGCCCGAAGAACAATTGACCAAAACTGCTTTTAAGACAAGTAAATGAGAGTTATTTGGCAGCCGGAGGGTATGAGTAGCAAATATTAATAAAATTTTTGAAAATAAGTAAAGCTTTTAAATAAAAGAGCACAAGCAAAGCTGTTGAAGCACGTTTTATGAACATAAGATCGTGGACTAAAAACTGTTAAGATAATGATTTTATTCTAAATTTTTAATTTATTCGAAAAAATGTTAAATAAAAATTTAAATTTTCCATTGACGCAGTCGCTTTAAAACGTTTGAGCGCAGGACAATTTGAACGAACGAAATTGAACGGAACAACACACACTGCATTAAATGGGGAAAATATGGGAAAAATTTCGTATTTTCAACAAGTTGGCATTCAAAACAAATGCTTATTGAAAATATCTTTTTTATTAATTTATGCGTGCTTTTTAATCTTTACTAGCCCATTCCCGTATATTGGTACTTTTCAAAGTACAGATGAGGTGTTTTGACTTTAAGCTGATTTTCATAAAAATTATATATTTTATTAACCCTATAATACGCTTATTGACGTTACAAAGTTACGTTTTACTGCGCAGGTGTCCAAAAGAGTTGAATAATGCATTTTTTCAAAATTCATGAGCGTTGCATTGAATTATTACTAGCTAAGTATAAGAGCTATGACTGAAAAAATGGTACGACCGTAAAAGTGAACTCATTGACTTCATTATAAAAACAAAACAAAAATTCAAAACATCATCGGGACGCGGTGAGAACTGCTTAAGCAACACAACTGAAAATTTGTTACATAGAATTGTTACTCGCTGAATATTAGTGCTATGACTAAAATTATGACACACCAATAAAGGCCTGTTCTAAGCACTCACAACAAAATTATACAAAAAATTGTTGTCGTCATGGAGACACAGAGAGAGCCGCTCAAAGATCGACAATGCAACATTCATGCAGCGGCGTTGCATTGAATTTTTACTCGGTGAGTATATAAGCTACGATAAATGTTTTAAACGGGAAATGAAGGATTTATACTTAGCCTTACGATAAAAAAAAACAAAATTCTGACGTCACCAGGTCGTGAACGTAGCAGCATATGTAACAGAAATGTAATATTGTTGCATGGAATTCTTACTCACTCAGGAGACGTGCTGCGGTAAATTTTGTTTTACGACAGCATAGATGTGTTATTACGCCTAATGACTAAAACACAAAAAAAAAAACTTCTTATCGTCATATTTAAGGGTGGCAACCACATAATGCAGTAAAAATGCTGCAACCATGAAAAACTTTGCATGGAATTTTTACTCTGTGACTACTGGCGTAACGGTAAATTTTAAGGATCGAAAATGAAGGTGAAGTCTTCGGGCACATGATAAAAATGCAAAAAAAAAAAAATTGACGGCGTCATGAGACCTCTCATGGGACCGCTTAAAGGGACGCATATATAGTACATACACACTTTTGCTGATTTAATTGTATGCAGCTAAGGCAAAGTTAACGCACCAAGGAAAAGCACAACAAATGAAGAAGCAAAGAAAAAAAAGCAAAAGCAACACCAACACCAACACCAACACCAACACCAACACCAAAACCAACACCAACACCAACACCAACACCAACACAAACACCAACACCAACACCAACACCAACACCAACACCAACACCAACACCAACACCAACACCAACACCAACACCAACATCAACACTAACACCAACGCCAACATCAACACCAACACCAACACCAACACCAACACCAACACCAACACCAACACCAACACCAACACCAACACCAACACCAACACCAACACCAACACCAACACCAACACCAACACCAACACCAACACCAACACCAACACCAACACCAACACCAACACCAACACCAACACCAACACCAACACCAACACCAACACCAACACCAACACCAACATCAACACCAAAACCAACACCAACACCAACACCAACACCAACACCAACACCAACACCAACACCAACACCAACACCAACACCAACACCAACACTAACACCAACACCAAAACCAACACCAACAACAACACCAACACCAACACCAAAACCAACACCAACACCAAAACCAACACCAACAACAACACCAACACCAACACCAACACCAAAACCAACACCAACACCAACACCAACACCAACACCAACACCAACACTAACACCAACACCAACACCAACACCAACACCAACACCAACACCAACACCAACACCAACACCAACACCAACACCAACACCAACACCAACACCAACACCAACACCAACACCAACACCAACACCAACACCAACACCAACACCAACACCAACACCAACACCAACACCAACACCAAAACCAACACCAACACCAACACCAACACCAACACCAACACCAACACCAAAACCAACACCAACACCAACACCAACACCAACACCAACACCAACACCAACATCAACACCAACACCAACACCAACACCAACACCAACACCAACACCAACACCAACACCAACACCAACACCAACACCAACACCAACACCAACACCAACACCAACACCAACACCAACACCAACACCAACACCAACACCAACACCAACACCAACACCAACACCAACACCAACACCAACACCAACACCAACACCAACACCAACACCAACACCAACACCAACACCAACACCAACACCAACACCAACACCAACACCAACACCAACACCAACACCAACACCAACACCAACACCAACACCAACACCAACACCAACACCAACACCAACACCAACACCAACACTAACACCAACAACAACAAAAACAACAACACCAACAACAACACCAACACCAACACCAACACCAACACCAACACCAACACCAACACCAACAACAACAAAAACAACAACAACAACAACAACAACAACAACAGCAAACATTTTGTGCTAGCTATAGTGCTTTATTTGGTTGATTTTCCATAGTTTCAAAAATTGTGAACACAAAAACAAGTATATGGCTTATATGGTAACAAGTTTTGGTACAATAAAATAATGGAAACCGGAGGAGGGGATTAAAATTAACTTTTATTTTAATTTTGCTTTTCATAGTTTTTTGTTTGAACCTAATGGACCTTATCAGCCAAAGTGCATCCTACAAGGTTCGTTGCTATTGCTAAGTATGATGTGCTAAACGAGTAAAACAATTTTTTCATATAAAGTAACCTCCTAAAACCAAGTTTTGTGCGACATTTTATCATCAATTCTGAATAAGTTCGAAATTATCCCTTTAACACATTTTAAGTTTTTACTTATTTCTGGCATTTACATAAGTTGAGCTTTCAGCTTTGGTGTATTCAAAGACTTATAGTAGAATTTTACGATAAGATTGGTTTGTGGAACATTTTAACCCATTATATCCTTGTTTTATGGGTATTTTTTGACTTTTATCACAAAAAAAATATTTCTCGTAGTATTTTACATAAATTCTCGCAACACATCATATACCCAAAATGTAAGGATAACATGATTTCCTATGCCGATTCACTACAAGAATGTTCAAAAAGGGGGGAAATTAAATCCCCCTATAATAAGACTCAGACGTAAACTTTCAAAACGCCGATACACGTATATTATTTTTTTGTCCCCTCTACCAGAATCAATTGTCAGAACCTTGTTATTTTGGAAAAAAAAATTGGTTTTGTTGTTCAGTGTAATTATTCCACCAGACCTGGATGAGTTGACTGCTAATGAGAACACATACGATCAGAACCTGCGCAATTTTGAGTTACTACAAGATGTCCCCGGCACCTTGGAACTGAAAGCGAGCAAAGAGAATGAATCATCATTGGCTAAGGCAATAAATGAGAATGATCTAAATGTTCTAAATCATCTATCAGTTGATAACTATTATACACAGTTTCTTCTTGCATGTGCTCATCCATTTTATAGTAATCCATCCTAGTGGTTCCTTTTTATCTAATTTTAAAATAGTTGTAGGTTTCTAATGCTATATTCTCTTGAATTTAGGAATCTCAGTATTTTGTTTCCAGAGGGAATAACAAATTGTTGTTTTTTTGACACAAAAAATGTAAATGACAAAAAAAATCCTCCCTATGATGAACCAGGCAATTTCAATGCTTTCACTGAGAGTTTCAGCATCTATCCTTTACATGACATCTATTGTATTACAATTCTTTTTTCTTAAGGGGGTATATAGGTTACAAATTTAAAAAAAAAATTCTTTTTTTTCGGGAATTTTTTTTCATAGAAGGTCGTTTTAAAAGGATGTCGTTTTCAAATTTTGCACATATATTTATTAACATTTAAAGAATACAAGAAAATATTTTTCAGAATTTTTGAAGCAGTTTTTGACGTTATTTTGTTTTTTTTTATAATGCCAAAAAATTGACGGTGTACAGGATATTACCAGTCTGGAACATCTGAGAAAGAAAAAACCAAATTAATAATTGTTGAAGTGGCTATCGCTTGAACTAGGATAATTTTTTTTCGCCGAAAGAAAAACAAAATGGCGACCGATTTTGTAACCTCGAAAATCGACCTTTTCTTCAAATGGCCGCCATTTTGTTTTTTTTCGGCGATTAATCGATTACTTCGTTTTGTTTGTTTATGATCTCTTTTTGAATTACGATCACTACTTTTGTGTTTGGATTGAATAAAAAACTTTATTTTTCCGTTGCAAAATAGAAAACAGATTGTTTGTGAAAACGAGCAAAAAGTTAGTATAGTTCACAGTCCACTATTCCGGAGCCATTGGAACACCTATGAAAAATTCTAGCAAAGCTTTTAAAAGGAAAAATTTGAAGCAATCTTTATTTATGAAAGAAAGTACAGAAAATGTTGGGCTTATTTTCTCAAAACAAAACAACGAATACAACAAATAATTCAGCGCCTAATTTAACCCATGAAATGATTTTGGAATAAAGCAAATATTTCAACACACACGCGCTCACACATACACAGACAGTATCAGCAGAATTTACAAACTTAAGCAAAGCCACGTTATTTCTTCTTATAGTGCTGCTGCTACTTCTGCTGCTGCTTCTGTTGTTGCTCGCATGTTTTTACAGGCAACACACAGTTAATGCGACTAACTAGAAAAGGGTTTGGCCAATCCACTCCCACAAAACTGCACACACGTACACACACACACATAAGCAAATAATCCTTTACAAGCCTACCAAGCAAGACATGTAGCACAAAATGGAGCAAGTAAATGACACGCAAACGAAAGACAAACGCATGCATAGCAGTTACACTAAAAATCAACTCACACTAATACAAATAAAGTGCTGCTCTCTGTCGCAGATGAATATTAATTACCATTTGAAAGCTTGTCATACACTTGTGTAAATTTCACAAAAACAACAACAACAGCTTCACAGCAAAGAATATCATCACATACTCGTACTTTGTAAACAAGCCGGATATGCTTGAAGATGCACGTTTGGATCAGTCGCTGTAGCAACAGTCAAGGCGTAGGCAGTTGCATCAGTTCTGATTTAAGTTGCATTTGTATTTGTTTGTTTCTTTGTTTTTGTTTGCACTCTGTTGTTTGTATTCGTAAATGAAAAGTAGTGGTGCCAACAAAGTAAACATTCTTTATTTTAGTGTCCTTGTGTTAGTTTATTTATGAATGTGCTATACAAACATCAAGTTTTTTTTAGTTACTATTTAGAATACTGAACATTTTGTTGTAATTGTAAAAATAATGTGTTTCTTGAGTGAAATCTTAAAATTACGTTTTTTTGATATGTGTGTCATTTCGAAATTGAAATGGAAAATAGAACACTAGCTCTATTGCCTTTAGATATAAATTATTTAAATACTACGTAGTTACTACTAATTATTTAAATACTACGTAGGACACGTAGTTATTCTTCTTTATATAACTACGGGTCCCAGTTAAAAATTATGTTTCGGATGGTTGAGTTAACCTTTATCTCCAAAAGCGAAATTTTGGCGAACGGTGAAAGTTATGAGAAGGTTACAAACAGGCACAGTTATGGCCCCATGTTACTTTCCCTATTTGCCAAACTCAAATTATCGCTTCGTGGAAAACATTTTGAGACAATTGATGTCATCAAAGAAAATTCGCAAAGGGAGCTAAAGGCCATCCACAAATGCCTATCAAAAATGCTTCCAAAAATGACAAAAAAGAAAAAAACGATGGCATATGTGTATCGCCTCCAATGGTGATTTTGTTGAAGGTGATCAAATAAATATTGAAGAATAATTACCCGTTGTTATTTTATTTGCACAGTCCGGTTCAATTTTGAACAGAAGATACACTCGATTTTTAAAGGGCAATTTTTTGATAAAACTCAAAACCACCACATTTTCAAAATCCGATTCAAAAAACTTTCAAGAATTCTTGCTCATAATTCAATATTATGTAAATCTTTCATATTCTTGGACATCCTACGTTTTTTAAAGTTAACCCATTAAGTCCGGGAAGAGCACAATTTGAATATGATGTTTGAGACTTATTTTCTGCTATAAAAACTTGGAATAAAAAATTCCAAACATACCTATTCTACTATTTTTGGGGTCGCTCTTTCGATTGGTGCAGTCGGATTTGCATAATAATGACTTTTGGAACCAATATGGCGCATTTTAATTAAAAAATTAACGAAATTTTTTGCGGTTTTTCTTTTTTGTGAATCTTTTTCGCATAAATAAAGTAACTGAATCGGTGCCAAACTAAAACCAAAAGTGCACAAAATATCTAAAGTATAACTATGAATATTTTTTTTTTGGTTTGAATCAACCTTACCTCTTCAATATATCAATACGTAAAAAATTAACGTTATTAGGTAAATCGTAAATACCCCGTATAATAAACATTATCGCATTGGTTTCAGACATTTCATGAAATTTAATCAGCTACAGATCCACGATCTTAAATTTTGAAAATCTAACTTCGAATTCGTGATCAACGGCCTCAAAAACTCCCTTATACACATTTTCTTGTAATTTTGAAGATTTTATGAAATTCGGTCGGCCATATTGAATCCACTATCTTAAATTTTGAAAATCTTACCTCAAATTCGTGATCAGCGATCTCAAAACCCCTTCTTTATATATTTTTGGGACAATTATATTATTAGAGATGTAAATTTTATTAATTATATTCATAATTTACCAAATAACGTTAATTTTTTACGTATTGATATATTGAAGAGGTTAGGTTGATTCAAACCAAAAAAAAATATTCATAGTTATACTTTAGATATTTTGTGCACTTTTGGTTTTAGTTTGGCACCGATTCAGTAACTTTATTTATGCGAAAAAGATTCACAAAAAAGAAAAACGCAAAAAATTTCGATATTTTTTTAATTAAAATGCGCCATATTGGTTCCAAAAGTCATTATTATGCAAATCCGACTGCACCAATCGAAAGACCGACCCCAAAAATAGTAGAATAGGTATGTTTGGAATTTTTTATTCCAATTTTTAATAGCAGAAAATAAGTCTCAAACATCATATTAAAATTGTGCTCTTCCCGGACTTAATGGGTTAAGAGGGTAGTCCCAGAAGAACCCGACCTAAAAAAGAAAACACAAGAAATTTAGAATAAGTCTATATTTTTCTATATAGTCTCTTTTTTGCTCGATACAGTTTTCCCAGCGATGTTCAATAGCTTCGATATACTGTATTTAGTGAGAACCGTCGAGACCAAAGACTCTGCCTCTTCATTGTTGGCAAATCTTTCCCACAGAGCCATTTTTTTAAGTTTGGAAACAGAAAATCTGGGGCTAAACAAAGGGCTAAATCTGGTGGATAGGGTGCGTGAGAAGCAATTCGAAATTTAAATTCATTGGTTTTCGCCATCACGAAAACAGTTGTGTGAACTGGTGCATTATCTTATTTTTATTTTTTATTTTTTTTAATTTTTATTTTTATTTATTTATTTATATAATGTTGTACAATAAAATGAAGTGTTTTATAGTACACCAGAGTGGCGAAAAGTATTCATAATAAACTTGTAACTAAATACAATTTTTGATCAACTACTATTAATTTATGTTGGGCAAAGTTAAAAATCTTAATTTTAATTAGTCAATTAAATTACTAATTTAATAACTAGAGAGTAAAGAAAACTAGAATAGGAAAGTTATAAAAAAAATTTACTGATATAGAAATGAAGGAAGGTAAATATAACAGACTAGGTATAGATTTTGAATACGAAAAAAGTCATAAATTGCACGTTTGAAGCTGGTTCTTAAAGAAATTAATTTTAAATAGCTGGGTAACGAATTCCAAAGTCTTATGGTGCTTACAATTAAAAATCTACTGCTTTTCAGGTATGAGTACCTAGGAACAATTAAATTAATAGACTGGCTGATTGAAGAAACTGAAGTTTCTCATAGAAAACTCTTCTGGGCTTTTAGTATAAATTAGCTTATGTAAGAAAATGAAATTTCGTATTTTTAAATAGTTCATCAGGTCGTAGCCAAGAATACCTTTACTTTTTAAGGAGATATGGTCAAAACTATGAACCCCATAAACATACCTAGCAGCGCAGTTGAATGCAACAAGAAGTTTATGCTGCGACTGTGAATTAAGTTTACTATAAACAACATCTGCAAAAGTGATGTGAGGTATAATGAGTTGAAAAACAAGTTTGCGTCGAGTTTCGAGGGGTGTAAAATTAATAGAAGTTCATAAATAATGTAGCGTCCCATATATTTATCCTACTGTCTTGTTTATATGGTCTTTACAAGTAAGTTGCGAATTTAGTACAAAGCCTATGTTTTTCACTTTTTTAACAAATTCCAGCTCATCCCGCCCAATAAATAGGGGCGAAATGTCCACAAAGCTTGATTCACTTCTCGCAATTGGCAATACTTTAGATTTTAGAGGATTAATGCAAAGTAAGTTTTTGTGCGCCCATTTGTTCAAAGAATCTAAGTCAGAATTCAGCCTGTAGTTCAAACCTTCCAAGAGCCAAGTGGGTCGGGAGAGGTAAAGTTGTGTGTCATCAGCGTATGCATGGACAGTGGCATATTTCAAACAGAAAAGACATCATTAATGAACGTAGATAAAAGGAGGGGATCTAGGATAGACCCCTGGTGAACTCCAGTATTGATAGTTTTAAGAGAAGAACATACATTTCCTAATTTTACACATTGCATTCTATTTCCTAGGTAATTGGATAATAATTTTGCTGCACTTACACTAAAGTTAAAGTTATTTTAAACCTTATTGCAGAGCAAATTAGGTTTACAAAATCAAATGCCTTAGAGTAGTCAATAAGGCAGACAAGGGTTAGGAAGTTCTGATCATAAGATAGTCTTATGTCCTCAATAATTTTCAATACAGCAGCAGAGCAACTGTGATTAGACCGAAAGCCAGATTGCAGTGTTGATAAAAATTTGTTAACATGTAGGTATTCAGATATTTGGTAGAACAATGTTCTTTCAATGACTTTTACCAATGCAGGTAGAATTCTTATGAGACTGTACACTAAGGGAAAAAAATATTAAATTTATCCAAAAACTTTTTTAATTTATCCAAAAAGCGAGTCATTTTTGCACCAATAACGCATTTACTTAAATCGACTACGTAAATATTTAAAATTTATTTAAATACTTTTTTAATTAAATAAAATATTAAAATATTTAAAAAGAATTTAATAAAAAATATATCAAAATTATGCACGAATATATTAAAATATTTTTCAAATACTTACTATTTGAAACTAAAACTATCGCATTTAAGGAAAATTTATATAAAAATATTGAAATTGAAAAACAATTTATTTGAATATTTCCCACGAGCTGTGTCCATAGAATGCCATTTGGTGGTATATTTTATTTTCCTTTTTACTTTTTTCGTTCTGTAATTTTTACTATTTTTGACAGTTGGTACAATAATATGGCGTCAAATGTCAAAAATAGTAAAAACTATAAACAAAAAAAGTAAACTAGAGAATAAGAAGGAAATTATGCAGGTAAATGACAACCGGCTCAAGAACTTCTTGAGAAAATACCGAGTTGTCACTCCACCCTACATGATTTCATCATGCATCGCACTCACCATGGCATTCACAAATCATAATTGCCAATCTTTCATGCTATATTACTCTTGCAACATTAACTAAATAAGAACTATAAGACCCCCAACTGCAAGAAATATACTGCAGGAACAAATTGCGATGCTGTTGCTGCTTGTCGGAATATGTGTGTACGTGTGCGATGCTGTTGCTGCTTGCTTGTATGGAATATGTGTGTACGTGTGTGGTATAAATAAAATTCAAATACGGGAAAAAAACGAGTTGTAAGGAAAACATTTTATTTATCCACGTAAATATTTAAATAAAATTTATACTCAGGCGTGGATAATGCTAATATGCGTTATTTCCCTTAGTGTAGTCTTTAGGCTCGGAGGCGGCTGCAGATTTTGCAATAGGAATTACTGTGGCGGCTTTCCACAGTTCAGGAAAACGCAAAGAAGTCAAACAATGGTTGATAATATGAGTTAAAGGCGCTAATATAAACGGGATTACTAATTTTACAAATTTGATGGGCACTCCATCAATTCCTACTGCATAAGAGTTTACCTTCAGTATACATTTTGCTACAGAATTTGAAAATTCAAAAGGGCGAAAAGAAAGTTATTTTCATGTTCAGATTATATATTTATATAGATATTACTATCTATATTGTTAACAATAGGCAAACCAGAGGCAAGAAAGAAGTCATTAATCACAGCCGGGTCAAATTTGCAGTCACTAGGCTCTTTGCTAATTACTCTAAACTTTTTCATATTTTGCCATAACTGTTTGAAGCTTAAGTTAAGATTTAGTTGAGAGTGGAAAAATTTCTTTTTTTCCTGTCTTAGCATATAAATCGCTGCATTACGAGCACTTCGATAGTTTTGATGATGAAAAAAAAACATTATTTTTCCCTAAATAGGGGCGTTTTTTCTTGACTTCTTCACTTAAACGCTGCAATAAGTTTGTATAATATTCGCGGTTAATTGTTTTTCTTATCTGGAGATAATTAATGAAAATTATTCCACGTCCATCCCAAAAAACTGACGTCATGACATTGCCTGCATATGGAATTGTCTTCGCCTTCTTTGGAGCTTATTCTCTACTTATAGTTCATTGACGGTTACTTCGTCTCAGGTGTGAAGTGATGGACCAATGTTTCATCCATGGTTATGAATCGACGCAAAAAATTTTATGTCCTTTGTTTAAACTAGTTTATGTTCTATTGTGAGTAATCGCGGAACCCATTTTTCGGACAGCTATCATAAAAATTATTATTTTATTAAATCTGGTCAGATTTATTGTAAATTATATTGTACGTGTTATTAAATGTTTGTACACAATTGATCGAGTACTGGACCTACTAGTTTTATTCGACTCCGAACGGTTAATGTGCATTTTCTCAAAAAGCTTTACATGGCATTATTTACTCTCTGAGGTTTGCCATTGTATGCAGAGCGGTGACGAACGAACAAAAAAATTTTATATAATTGAAAATACATTCTGTGTCAGATGGAAATTGAGCCAGGGTTCTCTGGGGTACGGGTCACTCACTCTACCCACTGTGCCACGGCTACCACCAACAACCACCAAATGTTCAAATTTTTCATGGTCATCCTATACCATTTGGTGGATTTTCTGCACTATTTCTGGAGTGGTCTCCTTGTTTCGTTAACCACTTTGATATTTGTCTTGGCAGTTTGTAAGGCATCGTTTAAACTATATAACCCTAGATTTTACTGATGTATACGAAGGAGCATACTACCCCAGAGTAGAATCTACCTCCTCTTTGATATTGGTTGGGCTAACATCACATAACGGTGACCAATTTTTTCCTTTGTTTTTTTTAAATTCATTGAAAGCGTTCACTTTTGATGGCTGCCAAGAAAATACTGTCTTCGTAAACTTTGAACTTAAGCTTCATAAGGTTGGCACTTTCTACCATAGTCATTCTTATCAAACAACCATCATCTATACGTCAGGTTGAATACTTCTTAGACTTCAATGTATTGTTGGCTTTCGAATTGAATAATTTTCTGAGTACGGGACTACTAACTGTGTGGCTTAAAATGGGTTAAATCTTTAAAATAATATAAAGAAAAGTTGTCAGTTTTCTGCTACGTCTTTGATAAACCTATAAAAATAAGAAGCACAAGAAGAAACATGCTCTAATGTACAATAAGCTTCTAATTTTTCATGTGTGTCAAGCAGTTTTTTGAAATAAATCAGAAGTAGTATGATGCGGAAATAGAAACTAGCGAACTTCCGGCCCTAACAGCAGGCACAAGTATTATGCAAAAATGTCACTCTAAGAACCCAATTTATCAACACATACAAAGCAATCAAGTTTTTTCTCAAGTCAAGTTGAGCACTTGTGTTAACCCATCTAGGACTAAAGGTGCCAAATTGCTCCTTACATACTCTGTGTTACATATGGAATTCATGGAAAAGCATTTTTAATACATATATTTTTTTTTTTTTTTTTTCTATCATCACTAGACCTTGCATCTTACAAATTGATTCGTATAAGAATGACAGTTGGGATTTATTTGCTAATGTGCTATATATGTAGCATATATTGCTACCAATTTCACTTTTATTGTTGTTGCAACTTATAATAAAATCGCAGCACTTTTCATCAGCAGTCAGAGGTGCAAATTGTGCCAGACAGAGGCAGAAGGAAAGCTTATGTCAAAATGTGTGAACGAATAGAAGAAGCAAAAGAGAAAAGTGAGTCAGAAAAAAAGCAAAATGCATTAAGTGATAATTTTTCACATTTTCCTTGACAATAGCAGATGGCATAAAAGTTCTCGCATTGCATTGTTTTTGCTATTTTCCATGATGACTTGAGTGACACAAAGTGACGCTAAATGCAAGAGACGGAAGCTTCAACTATTGTATTTGTTTTTGTTGTTGTAGTCTTTGTTTTTGTTGCTGTTGCTACCCTATTTGCTACTCACTGTAAGTGGTGCACTTTCGAAAACAAGTCTGAACTGGAGCGTGTTATTCATGTCAGCATATTTTTCAAAATATTTAAATTCTTCAGCATTACGCTCCAGTCTCGAGAGCAGCATTTTACTCCTTATCTACTTATTTTACTAAATAATATTTAAAAAGAGCACATTTCCTGCGTTGTGGTTGACATATTTTCTATTAACTTAGTATTTTGCACTCTTGCTAAAAGCTTGAAGTTTTTTTCATTTCCTGTTGGCAAGCAAATTAAATTTATTTTCTTAACAGTTAAATCCTTTGAAGCAACTTTCAAAACATTTTGAAGAAGAAATGAAAAAGTTTAGATCAGTTTTTATCACATCCTTTAAACTGACATCCTCTTAAATGATGTTTCAATGGTTTCAACATATATCAAGGAAGAAGCATCATTGACTTGGTCTCTGCAAGTTTTGTTTGTATTCTATGTGTACTTGATTTTCAGTACCTTCTCATTACTTTTGGTACTGCAAGGATGCTCGCCATCAAACTTCATTCAATGTGCGTCTCAAGTTCAACCAGAAGATGAAACTTGCCGAACATCTGTCTTGTTGTCTGTCTATTGTTGACTGAGCTTGCGCGAATTTTTCTGCCTCTTTGATTGCATTTGTAAGCTGACTGCAAACAATCTCCACGTCAACGTAGTTGATCATCTTGAGAATTGTCATCGTTATCGATATCAATGAAGTGCAGTCTATTTATTTATTGTTTTCTTTTATTTTTTCTTTTTCTTTTCTGTGACTTTTTCAAAGCACGCTGTTTACACAAGATTTGATGGCTTCGATTGGTTTCCATTCCGTTACAGTTGCAACAACTGCAACTTTTTCAATTGCAAAGCCAAGCGATGACATTATTTTTCTGTCGCAGGACATACAAGTGACACATTGAAGTGCATTCGGTTGACTTCGAGTGCTGCTACTTCCAGCAGGATGCACTGTCTACCAACAAAGTGAAGGAATCGTTCTAGCGTTTTTGTTGTATTTGAAGTGATTTCATTTTGTACGAGTGGATATTTTGCAACAACATAAAGATGATTGCTTATCTCAGTTTTGACGTCAAAGTGACAAAAAATAAGGAGGATGGAGAAGAATCATATGAAGTTAAGAGAATAAAAGAGTCGATTAAAAGCATTAGAAAATTTAAGTTCTTCAAGTCCAAAAGGAAGTACTTAAGAATAGAGAGAATGGAGAAAAATCATGCGAAATTAAGAGAATAAAAGAATCGTATGGATGCAATAAAAAATTAATGTTTCTTAAGCGGGAAGTTCATTCACTGCATATGCATATGCGTCCGTCTACTCGCTGGCACAATTTACGCAAAAAAATTATGGCAGAGTTCAATGATTGCGTTTTACTTTCAGACTAAGCAGGGCTACAAACTTGTAAAATATTTGGTATGTTCTTAATGGCGAATTTTTTATCGTATTTACACAAAAATACTCAAAATGTCTTCATTTATTATTAAAAAATCTTAAATCCTGAGTATAAAAAAGTTCTTTTGAGAAATTAACAATGAAAAAATTATAGACATTTGAATTTTAAAGATTTATTTAGAAGAGCCATCCCTAAAAGTAATGAGTTTCTGACTCGTTTCTTTTATTTCTTCTCTCTGTTCGTTATAAGTAACGAGATGTCAAAAAACGCAAATTACGCAAGAAAAGTTGTAATATTTTCGACTTTGCTTGCGTAACGAGTAAACGGACGCATATGCAAAGGCAGTAAATGAATTTTCATCTGTAAGCTTTCACATATTTCTATTGCATTGCATTCAGCGAGTAAACGGACGCATATGGGTCATTCTTTATTTTCGTTAATATTTTCCACAAGTCCAAAAAATAATTTTTGTTTTAAATATTTAATTTTTTTCAAGTATTTATTTGAATATTAATAATTGAAATTAAATTGGGGGTGTGGGACAGATCAAACACTTTTAATTTAGGAATTATACCACTTTTATTTAAATTATCTCCATGGAGGTGATTTTATGCTCCACGGAGGTGATTGTATGTTCATGGAGGTGACTTCAAGTTCCATGGCGGTGCAGATTGCATACAAATTTCGAAAATGTTGTGATTGTATCAGGGCTGCGGAGTCGGTTCGAAAAATCACGACTCCAACTCCGACTCCGACTCCGCCAAATATTGAAGCACCGACTCCGACTCCGACTCCAACTCCGACTCCAACTCCGACTCTGACTCCGACCATAAAATTAAAAATCATTTATTTTTTTTCATGCATAGAATTTGTATGTATGTATCTTTTAAATGAGGATAAAATTTAAATAAATCCTGCTATATCGGGCAGTATCAATGAAGATCACGATATGTCAATTCGTCGCCATTCTCAACAATTATGCTTGTGTTATTTGACCACCTGGAACCTCAGTATGAAACCATACAAAATATAGCTGGTGCAAGGATTGAAGTCGGGTGACTTACCCTAACGTCGTTTGTGTGTGTGGTGAATGGGCCTTAGAAAAGTTTGATGAAGATCGACTTTTTTATCAAAAAATTGTCTTTAGTGACGAAGCTCATTCTTGGCTCAATGTGTACGTTAACAAACAGAATTGCCGAATTTGGTCTGGAAAGCAGCCAGAGGCAATTCAAGAGCTGCCAATGTACTCTAACCGTCATTTGACCTTTCTTTTTTAAAAATAATGAAAATCACAACGTTATAGTCAAAATAGATGAATTGGACGGTTTCACATGCCACATGGCACGCGATACCATGGACCTATTAAGAGGCGAGTTTGGTGAGCAATTAATCTAACGTTTTGGAGTAGTCCAATGGCTGCCAAGATCATTCAATTTGACCCCACTTGACTCTTTTTTGTGGGGCTAAGTGAAGTCTCTTATGTACAGGGACAAGCCAGCCGCAATTGCAGCCCTGGAAGAAAACATTACAGATGCCATTGGTGAGATACTGGTCGAAATGCTGGAAAAAGGATGCAAACATTTAAGCTTACGGATGGACCTCCTCAGGCGTAGCCGCGGGCAACATTAACATTAAATAACCCTTAAAAAGTAAATGACAGATATTGATGTATCGCTCCAAATAAATATTTCATTCACTATAGCAAATTTTGTTTTTTTTTTTAATTTTCAAAAAGTAAACGCTAAAAATCACCTTTTATATCTATTAAACTTATAGATATTTTTTTATCTATAAGAAAACTAATAAGAAAAACTGGCCAGAAAACTTATTTGAAATATTTTTTCATGTTCACTCATGAAACTCATCGTACGAATTGATTTTACAATGAACATTTTTCGTTTGGTTGCTAATTTTGCTACTAACACATCAACTAGATGAACAACTGGTTAATGTAAAACCGAAAAAATTAAAACTTTTTGATATTTGGCAACTGATTGATTAACTGATTAAAAAATTAGAAATGACACCTGAAATACCAATAGACGACTTTTTTAAACAACCAGCCACCAGCTTATCAACCAGTTTTGCTACTAGTTGTTCGTCTATAGAGCCCTTTACATATTAATATAATTTTAAGAATTAATAATTTTTCTATAAGATTTTGTTCTATGGCGATATTCGTTAAAAATTGGTAATGATTTTTTTTTATCGGAGTCGGAGTCGGAGCCGGTGAATTTTCTAAGACTCCGACTCCGACTCTTTCACCCAAAAATCCTTACAGACTCCGACTCCGACTCCTCGACTCCGACTCCGACTCCGCAGCCTTGGATTGTATTAACTTAGAAAAAGAAAAAAATATATGCTTGAAGGACAAGCAAAATCACCTCCGTGTATATAAAAATCACCTCCGTGGTTGTAAGCTCACCTCCATGGTGCCATTCGCCTCCATGGCACCATGGAGGTGAACAGCATGGAGGTGAATTTTTTTACAAATTATCTTATAAAAACCATACAATGATTGCTACGAAAACGACGTTCTGGATTTAAAGTAATGATCCAAAATATATATGTATAATCACTGAAATAAATATAGTGCAATATTGCTTATAAACAATTTGTGACGTACCACGGAGGTGAGCAAACCAAATAGTACTCACCAGTAATTATCTACAAAAATGCAAAAAAACACTAGAAAGTTGCTCTTGAACTGATCACTTTCACATGTAATATGGAACTAATTTGATTTCAATTTAAAATTTAATTCATGCCACTGGATCCGGGTACAGTTATAGAGAATAAGAACTTATTCTAAATGACGCATTACTCTAAACTGGAAACAAGAACACAAATTTGACAAGCAAAATTCTGTTGAAAATGCGATATTTTTTTGTCGGTCCACATGCATCAACAGTACCGTTATATTTGCTTTGCAAATGTGTTTATCGCATTCTTATTAGAACAATCTTTTTTGCTGGATAAATTTTGTAGCTTAAGAACCTCGAAGCGGGAACAGCCATGGAGGTGAATTTTTATATGCAATTATCAATTTTTCGATGACAAAACAGTTTTTAACTAAATTAATTTTTTAAGCATTTATTAAGCTATAATCAACATGATCAAAATAAGGTGGTTGCATTAAATAATTTTAAATTTTTACTCAAAAATACGCCTCGGAACTTAGATATTAAAGAAAAAAAAGAATGACCCATATGCAAATGCAGTGAATGAACTTCCCGCTTTAAGGGAGTGTTTCTCGTAATAGAAGAAAAAAAATTCTACTAAAAGTATTAAGGAAACATAGTTTCAAAAGTCAAAAATTACGGACTCAAATATGATCCAATCATATAAAAATTTCGGCAAAAAGAGAAAAAGCAAAATATTGAAGCAAACATAAAACGATAAGTAAAGGAAATAAATAAATGTATCCAATTAAAATCAAATTAAAATAAAATTCTTTTATGTTTTTAGATAATTGGATAATTTGGCTAAAAAAATGTAGTTTCCTTACCTACTTTAAAGTGAAAAAATTATCTAAGGAATTGGACGAATTTCCTAAAATAAGTAATTGTTTTTCCTACTCAGAAGTTGGTACACAACTATGTATTGGTAAAAAATAGTTGATTTTTCAAAAATATGTAGGTGCCGTTTCCACTCTTAAGAGGGATTACAATTTAAATAGCTATTTAGATAATTTTTCTACACTTAGTAGGTGGCTTATCTGCTGTGAAGTGGGCATGGTTTAAAAAAAAATTAGATAATACTTCTAATAAATTATGTGTCTTATCTATTTTGTGTCTTATCTATTAATTATGTGTCTGAAAGTACACCTAAATATTTCGGTGCTTTATTTACTCTCGCAGTTAAACTACCTAATATAATTGTAATAATTAAAATTTTAAAATTAAAAGTTCTAATCTTTTTGTTTTTCTATGCAGTATGAACGCACATCAATTTGCAGTGTTTGCGCTGATTTCAATGTTCGTGAGCGTTTATACGTACCACTGCTTAGCCGAAGATCAAATCAACAGGCGATGATATACGAGTCAATTATTCAAAAGTGCGCATATTTATATTCATTGCGCTCATGCGTTGCATTGTATACTCTTACTAACTCCGCCTGTTCTTACGAGCAGCCTGTCCAAAGCCACGATAAAGGAGGATGATCGCAGGCAACGGGTTCGCCCTATCCTGTGTTAATGTAAGAGACTACCCATATCATGGAGTTGGTCTCCCAATCTGGGGAATAGGTGGACCGTTTGACTAAATTAACGGTAGCGTATGACTACGAAGGAATAGCAATGATGCTTAAAATTTGTTAGCACGGGGATAGTCGTTACGCTCGACAGACGTACTGTCACAATTCCACCGGCACATTGGCATTAGTCTTATGGATGTCTTAAAAAAGGCAAAGTTTAAACGGTGCATAATTTGGAGAACAAGAGGTGTCAAATTTGGGTACTCCGAAGTAAAAAGTCTATCTTAGTAGCCTGAGTACCAGTTTGAAAAGGAGCAAAATAGTGGTAACCAGGTGTCACAAACAGCCAGAAGCGATGTGGTCTACTCTGTAGCACGTCCAATAGTGGTGGCTTTGCCATCATAGTCATGAACGGCAGTGCCATGGGACCACGTGGAATTAAGCCGCTTTTCAAATATTAGGAATTTCAATCTGTATAGTAGAGTGGAACGAAGTGTGTGGAAACAAAAAATCTTAATGGGCTTCATATATTTTTGAAAACTGCGCGTAAAAAAATAAGTTTATGTACCTTTAGTTTTTTTCTGCAACATAACTTTTGACTGTGCCGGGGGGCTTATATATTTTATTGCCAGGCTCATTTTTTTTTTTTCATCTGAAATCTAAACTTCTTCATAAACGCATAAATAACAACTTGTCAAGAGTTCCGTGTGATACCATGTATGCGCTAGATGATATTCAGGTTCAAAGATTATCGAAATCGGTCATTCGAATATATCTCCACTCCTCTTTGTAGGACAGAAAATATGCTCAGAACAAAATTGTAGATCAGATAATTCAATTTCTTTAATTCCAAGCTAAATCCTAACTTAAATTCTAAAGTATTATGGCAGAATATCAAAAGGTATAGAGTGTTTAATAAAAATACCAGTGAGTGTAACTTAAATCCGGATGAGCTAAATAGTTTCTTCTTAGCAAGTGGAAGCCATACCTCAGCAATTAGTATAAACGGTGGTGAGTTGCCAGAATTTACTAGTAATTTTATGTTTCCTGCCCTTGAATTCACTTCTGTAAGTGAGGAATACGTTACTAAATGCTTAATGAATATCAAATCTAATGCTGTTGGTATCGATGGTATGCCAATTAAGTTCATAAAATTAGTATTACCATAATTAATTTCGCCTCTTACTCACATCATAAACCACTGCTTAACATGTTCACAATTCCCTGATTTGTGGAAGGCTGCCACAGTGCTACCTGTGGCTAAAATTTCATCTGCCTCTGTACCAAATGACTACAGGCCTATCAGTATATTGCCTGCTCTGGGAAAAGTTTTTGAGACTGTCATAGCGAACCAAGTATCGGAATACCTAAAATCAAATAAGCGTTTATCACCTTTTCAGTCTGGTTTCAGAAATGGACACAGTTGTGCTACTGCAGCGGTTAAAATCCTTGATGACATCAGAATTCAATATGATAAGAATAGTCTTACTCTGGTATATCTTGTCGACTTCTCTAAGGGTTTCGATTCAGTCAATCATTCACTCCTTTGCAAGAAACTTAGAAATTACTTTAAGTTTAGTTCAAGTTCCGTTAAGTTAATATCAAGCTACTTGGAAGGTAGAGTCCAACGAGTTAAAGTAGGCAACGTATACTCGTCTAGTAGAGCTGTTGTGACTGGGATTCCTCAAGGGTCCATTCTGGGTCCACTCCTCTTCTCTATCTTTATTTATGACATTTTTTCGGTTTGTAAATATGCTTCTGTACATGCTTACGCCGACGACATTCAACTCTATCTCTCTCGACCTACCGGACTCCTTGAAGACTTGACCTATAGACTAAACTATGACTTGACTCTGTTAAATAGTTGGGCTAATACTAACTTACTTCTTATCAATCCCTTAAAATCAAAAGTTCTACCCATTGCCAGGAGCGACTCTTGCTTTATTCAATGCTAACTTGACTTGTATTGATCATATTAATGATACAATTAGGAAAATTTACGGAACTTTACGTTATTTACGCACTTCTTCTAACTTCACCCCTCTTGAAACTCGTCGCAGACTAGTTGCACAATTAATAATGCCTCATATCACATTCTTTGACGTTGTATATAGTCAGTTGGACTCACAATCCCAACACAAACTCCTTGTGGCATTTAATAGCTCTGCTAGATATGTGTATGGAGTCAACCGCTACGATCACATCTCTTTAAGAAGTAAAAATATTCTAGGCTGTGGTTTGCTTGAATACCTAAATGTCCGCAACACAACATTTCTACACAAACTTATACATACCCAAAGCCCAGAATATATTTTTGCTAAACTGCAGTTCTTCCAGTCAGAACGTGCGACAAACCTTATTGTTCCTAGGCATAACTATCTAAACAGTAGCAGATTCTTCTTCATCAGCACAATTAGACTTTGGAATTCACTACCTAACTCTCTAAGACAAATAACTTCTCGGACCAGCTTCAAACATGCTATCTTCAGCTATTATAAATCTTTAAATCAATAAATCTATTCTTTTATTTCTGTGCTATTCTCTGATTTTATCTGTGCTCAAATCTTAGTTCTCTCTCTTTAATATGAACTTTTCTCAGATAGGTCTTGTATTACTTAATAGTTAATAAGATTTTTATTTATTCAATCAATGTTAGGTTAGTTTTAAGTTAATCAATGTTAGTTTTAAGTTAATTTTCTTTTTAAAAAAATTCAACCAGTGTTCAAGTGTTCATGTCTATTGCAGTACTATAAAAGACTAAGTCTTAATGTACACCATTATAAATGCATAAATAAATAATTCTCTCCAAAAATGTCGGTAACAGTTTTTACGTAAAACAAACAGTTTCCATGCTTATCAAACAGATGATTGCTTATCTCAGTTTTGACGTCAAATATATTATATATGATATATTCGAATGACCGATTTCGATAATCTTTGAACCTGAATATCATCTACCGCATACATGGTATCACACGGAACTCTTGACAAGTTGCTATTTATGCGTTAATGATTAGGTTTGCATCAAAAAATTAGCTCCTAATATTTTGGGATTTCAGAAAAAAGAAAAAAAAAAAAGAAATAAATATAAGTCTGGTAATGAAATATATAAACCCTCGGGCGCAGTCAAAAGTTATGTCGCAGAAAAAAAATAAAGATGCCGAAGTTTATTTTTTTTACGCGTAGTTTTCAAAAATATATGAAGGCCATGAGGTAAAATTCATTCCACTCTACTGTATACTCATACTTATTTCATACAAACACCGGTATGTACCGCTAAAATCGAAGCACACATGGTGTTTAGCATTGGTTTGATCGACTACTGCAAAATCATTGCCGTTGGAAGTGAATTCGATAGCGTAGAATGCGTTGCGTGGTATCAATCAGATTGAAGGCCTGACTATAATAGCCACATGCTTGCATACGCTAATGCCAAAATTTAAACGAAAAGCCAGCAGGCTGTTGTCAAAATCAAAAATGTCTATAATTGCCATATACTGACTTTGAGAAGTGTCACAAAATAGTTTGTTTTTATTTGTGCTTGTTTGTGAGATTTTTTTCAAAATTAATGTGCAAAATAATATAAAAATATTTAATTATATGAAGCCTTTGCAGTTTAGCTTCAATTATTACTTCAATAAATTGGAATATACAATTATTTGACATTTGCCTATGCTGTGAGCGATTTGAGTCGCTCTACAAAAAGCCATTGAAAGTCAACGAAACTTAACGAAACTGTGGCAATTCCAATTATGGGTATGCTCATATATTTACATGGGCTCGCTTTCATTTTGACAGATTCGTCTGCCAGCATGTGGCTATTATAGTCAGGCCTTGAGTCATACAAAAACCCAGTCATAACTTTGCAGAACTCTGTTCATCACCATCGCCTTTAAAAACAGTTCAATTCTTATGCAGCTAATGTAGCAAGATTAAAGACTTTAGCACCATCTCCTTTCTCGAAGGTCCTTTGGATTGATAAATATTTTGCAGTTTAACTCAGATTTACTCTCCACTAATGCAATTTTTTATTTGTCAAGGCTATGTGGGAGTAAATGTTACAATAACGTCCCATTTTGCTTTGGCATCATGGGCTCTATTCAATAATCTTCTCTGGATGTCCTAATTACAATAGAAACTTACATATTTGTAAGTATCATTCTTGAGGAGCAATGCTTTTACTAGAATTGTCAAAGTGTCGTAGTTTATTTTCCAAGCCATTCAGTTCTAATGCAACTTTTGATTTCGAAACTCCTTTATGTTTTCTCGCAGTGGAAGATCTCTTCCACTATATATACTACTAACAATAGGTGGGTACTATAACCTATTGTAGTTAATAGAATGGTTGAAAGAATGCATTTCAAACGATTGAAACCTCAGTGTGCTGTGGCTACTTCACAAGAAAGTTGGTACCACAGTTCGGGTCAGTACCATGGGATAAGCCTTCTTAATACCTCTCGAGCGTATTTTGTTAACCCTCCCTATATTGTTCGCTATAGTTTTGATTGTTGACAGTTTTGCGCAATAAATGTTGGAACAGTAAATTTGTACTCAATTTTTTAATAAAAAAATGCATATCTTTGGTTCTAACTACATAATATTAAAAAAAATGTTCCAGGGAACTTTACTTGATATATAGATCTTTCAAAATAGACTTGCCCAAATTTCGCCACCTGCAGAATTACCTTTTTTTGAAAAAAAAAAATGTGAAAAAGTTCAAGTATTTATAGAAAAACATCGCCTTTAGCGTATCTAATGAAAACCGCAAAAAGTTGAAGGACGATATCGTCAAAGTGGACACAGGGAGGGTTAAAGACTGAAACCCATCGTAAACCAGCTGATTGGACCTTATCAGTCTAGCTTCATATCTGCAAAAATCTACTATTTACCAGATATTTATGCTACGACTAATCTTGGATAAGATGTAAGAGAAACAAATCGACATTAACTTTCTTTTCGTTGATTATAAAGCCGACTCCACTAGGAAAACACCTTTAATTCACCATGTCTAAATTTGGTTTTCCTACAAAGCTCATCCGACTTTACAGAATTACACTGACCAACAACAGCAGCTCAATTGAAATTGGGAATAATGTCTCCCCTACATTCGATACCAACCACGGATTCAGATAAGGTTATTCCATATCGTGCGACTCATTCAACTTATGATAAGACTCATACTTCTACTCATGAGGAGAAGTACACCCAAGTTGATAAACTAAGACGTAGTGGCACGATATTTTACAAGAATTGCTTCTGGTTTAGATTGCTATTATCGATATCAATGGGTATAATATGCTCCAAAATTGGTTGGTGCAGTGAAAGCCGATAAGATGGAATACCTGGTGTCAGCAAACAAATAGTCCCATAGTATTGAAGACCACTTCACTGTTGCCAACACCTTCTAAGACATTGTTAAAGATTTCGCCTACCTGGGATCCAGTATAAACTGCAGGATAACTTTTGTTGGAATAAATTATGAAGCATAACTATGAAGAAGGAGTGGATGAAAAACAATGCTTCAGCGAAAATAATATTCTATTCGGTGCTCAATGGCAGTCAACGCAGAAGAGAACGTCAACATCTCCGTTCCAATAACCAAATTTCTCCGTCTGGCGCCATTATGCACATAACAGCAATGGCTCGAGCAAATCCTTGGACGAGGCGAAAACCGATCGACGGTGTTAAGCTTAAGCATTATGTAAGTTTTATTTTCAGACACATAGCAAAAAATGTTAAACAAATAAATAAAAAGTTACTAAAATAAGACTGAAATATAAAGAAGAGTGTTTACTTTAAGAAGTAAAATATGTTTATTTGACTATTTCATCAGTGATAAGCGGGTATGGGCACCACTACATTTAACCCTCTGCAACTGACGTGCTCCAAATTTAACAATATACCTAACGTGGAGTCTAGCAGACCTCTTAAACTGATTTCCTATGATGAAGTTTCTGACTGTAACTTTCTTGATCTTATTTCATATAACAGCACATAATTTTAAGGCCTACATAAGAATAAAATTTGAAATAATATATGTTTTTTTAAAGATTTGGTTTCTTTCATTTAGTTTGATTTTCGGTTTTGATTGAAGGAAGTTTTGATTTTCGGTGTCTGTCAGACTACGACGTCAGCTGCAGAGGGTTAAAGCGTCTGTGTTGTTTCTGTGTTTGTCTTTTGTCTTTGATTTGTTGTTGCGTTTTGTGTTGCTACATAAGCCTTTGCTCTCAATTCTTGCTCTCAATGCTCCCAGAGCGCTCACTGTCCATAGCTGGTGATAAGCCTTAGCCTGACGCAGAAAGAAGCATCAACCAAGAAATTCACCTCGGCATTTGAAAGAGTTGAAATCTTTAGTATTTTGAGAATTTTTAATTATTCAAATTTTTTTAGTCATATTAAATTTCCAAATAATTATATATTATTGGATAAAAATATATTGATATCTATACTACTCATGGCAAAACTTCAAAATTTAAATTTATTTCCAATTTTAATTTCATAACATTTCGATTGATTTCACTCTACAACGTAATCGATTGATTGTTTACCTTCGCAGTTGAGTGCACATTTGATCTAGTGGGTCATTTTTTCTTTGCAATATATTGGATGTTATTAATTTATTTATTCACAAGTCGAGCAGAAGTGAATGCAAGGAAGGCTCCCAACTAAAGACTTTCTTTTATAATCATTCTTCTTTTATGAAGAAGGCAAAATAAAAAAAAAAATAATAAAATAAGTAAAGAAAAGCAGCCCATAAAAATGTGGTGCTCAATCATTTTCGCACTCGCAGGCCAATATTTTCAAATTTAAGGACACTATACGACATGTTACAGTGTGAATATGTGTGTTTTTGGGAGTGTGTTTGTGTGCGAACAATACATGTCAAGCGTAAATAATCGATGTCGATATAATAAATTACATATACATGTATGTGTTTTCCATACACTAATACATATAAAGGCAAATAAGTACAAAAAGTTTAACCAACTGGCATTAATATGCGTGGCAACATCCTTCCATTAAATCTTGGCCTCGCTGCTGATGTGAGTGGCTGCGGACGTTGGTGGGGACGCGAAAGTGCTGCGTTCGTTTATTTGCGGCTATGAAAAATTACATTAGACAAAAAAAAAAAAAAAAAAAAAAGCAACAGTAAAAAACAACAGCAAATAAAATATATATCAAATAATCATTTATTTTCGCATCAGTGTATATTTTTTTTTTTTTGCTGTTTGCTATTCTGGTCAAACCCACTCACACCAATTTCACATTCGCACCCACACCCACACAGCTATTGTTGCTCGCATGACTGACGTTAAAAAAGGTCAGGATTTTTTTTCTTTATAGTTCAGTGCGTTATATTGTTGTTAATTTTTTTCTCCTTATATCTCTCTCTCTCTTTCTCTCTCTTTGTGCTAAAAGGATGACCCAATGTTCGACTGTGACAAAACATTTATTCATACTGTCCGACTTGATGAATTTTTTGCGCTTGTCATCAATCGACTTCAATATATTTTTTGTTTTTTTTTTTTCTTTTGAGTTATTGATAACATTGTTGCTATATTGTATTGTTTTATTGGCTTAAGTTTGAGACGAAATCAGAAAAATATTTCAAATTTTTTGGATTGTTTTGACTCGATACAATAATATAAAGGGTGATTTTTTAAGTGTTTGGTTTTTGAAAATTAAGAAAAAAAACAGAAAATTTGCCTACCATTTACTATTTTGGCATCCATTTTCCAGGACTTGGATGTACACGAGAGACTTCACTTAGTCCCACAAAAAATAGTCTAGTGGGGTCAAATCGCATGATCTTGGTCATTGGACTCCAAAACGTGAGGTTAATTGCTCATTAAACTCGCCTCTCAATAGATTCATAGTTGTTTTTTTTTTATTCGCGAAGAGGGAACCTTCAAAAGGCGCCACGGTGCAGGTGGGAGTGTGCGATCCTTACGCACTAAACCTGAACCTCCGCATTGAAACGCCGTCCATAATTACACCCTGTGAAACAGCCGTAAAGCATCACTTTACGGGGCATGGGAATAGCTGAAATCTGTTCGACTAGTGTTCGTCTTCTGTCTAGGAAGTCGTTATGGGGTAGCCTACAACTTCTGTATCACCTATTTTGAGAGCGCTCAACCTTTCGGTTTTCATCGATAATGACTCTTGCTAGGGCGTTGACTACTGACCAGTTCGCTTCGTTTACCAACATGAGGGTGATTAAGTTTTACCGCGTCACCTTTTCACCGAGGTTAGCCGAAGCCTGTTCTCTGATTACGGAACTTTGGACACTCAAAGAGGACATGGTTCGCGTCTTCTACTATATTTCCAGCGCAGTGACTGCAGTAGGGGTTTGCGGCGTGCTTATTGTGCACGTATGCTCTGATGCACCCGTGGCCGCTGAAGAAGAGCATATCATAACCTCACTACCATCCTTGCGCTATCTCGGTGTGGTCATTGACACTCGTATGTCCTTTAAGGACCACCCACTAGCAATTAGCGAAAAGGCGTCGAAGGTGAACGGTGCACTATCGCGCATCATGGCAAACATCGGTGGACCAAGATCCAGCAGACGGAAACTCCTAGCTAGAGTCACAAGTTCCATCATTCTCTACGCAGCACCAGTGTGGGCGGATGCCACTCACAAAGCGTCGTACATATCGGGTATTCGGGCCACATATCGCCACAGTGCATTGAGGGTTGCTAGCGTATTTCGCACGGTATCAG
Source organism: Pherbina coryleti (assembly GCA_943735915.1). Classification (NCBI taxonomy): domain Eukaryota; kingdom Metazoa; phylum Arthropoda; class Insecta; order Diptera; family Sciomyzidae; genus Pherbina; species Pherbina coryleti. The sequence continues at coordinate 134,444,111 of OX030950.1, forward strand.
ACGAAGCAATCGGAGTGATAGCGGCAATGCCGCCGATAGACATACTGGCGTGCGAACTTCAGCGCTCCTTTCAAGCTGGCGCAAACTTATCAAAGGCTGACGAGAGACGGCGCACTATCGAGTCTTGGCAACGTCGCTGGGAGCAATCACAAAAGGGGAGATGGACATTTGCTCTTATCCCTGATGTGGACAAATGGGCTAGCCGCAAACATGGTGAAGTGGACTACTACGTCACACAGCTTATTAGCGGACATGGCTGCTTCCAGCAGTACCTTCACCGTTTTAAACATGAAGACGACCCATTCTGCACAAACTGTCCTGAGGAGATTGAAGATGCTGGGCATATTTTATTCAGTTGTCCGCGCTTCATCGTAGAACGAGCTGAAATAGCGGAATTGGTGTGGTTCCTACCTTAGGGAATATTGTGGATCACATGTGCGACACACTGCAGAAATGGGAAGCGTTTCAGGCAGCAGCTGCAAAAATTATGATTGAGCTTCGCCAAATTGAACGGGTACGACACAACGAGCGCACGAACCTACGCAACGCAGGTGCAACGGCAGTCCCCTCTTTACTGATGACGGACAACCGGACCGACGATCTGATGATCAATAACTGACGATTGAGTAAGTAATGCTCTGACGGCCTCCAGACGAAATACATAACGGTGGTTCCTGGAGGATCCAACCGTTTCGACTGAGGAGATATTTAGCGGGTTAAAGTCTCGCACTGACTAAGGCTTTCGATGCTTTTACTCCTCGTTAAAAAAAAAAAAAAAAAAACCCGTGGCCGCTGAAAGTCTGCGTGTTGTAGAAGTTTACAGAGCCATGACTTCTGCCACACCAATTGGACAAGTTTGGGATAAGCTGATGCGTCCATCAAACCTTCACTGATCTATCCTAGCGCTCTTGCCAATTGAGCATGGTTCTTTTTCTAGCGAATTGTTTACAAGTAGTTGGATTTGTCGCTTTAGTATTACTGGTGGTAAGCGCCGTTTCGTCTACGAGGAGGTCGATGGAAATTCAGCTTGCCAGGACCATTCCTGCGTCCTCGGAAACCGTTTTAAAGACACAACAAACTGTGAGTGCACCAAATCTGTAAATCGACTCAAAACCACGTCGATAGGACTTCGTGTTCATTGCTATCACCCCCATAGTTGAGCCGTACATCGTAGTGGACCTGACTACATTAAGTAGCAATGTCCTTCGCGCTTGTTAGGTACCCCTTGTGCTTGGTATTATTCTGGAAAGTGCCACTCCTGCTTCGTCTGCTTTTCTGTGAGCATACTGGGGATGTTGTTTAAATGATAGTCGGGAGTCGATTATCACACCGAGGTACTTAGATGGCTTAGATTCTATCACCGTTACACTTATTGTAATTCTGGTGGTCTCTACCTTTTTCCAGCTACTTTTGAGCACTGCCTCAGTCTTATGCTCAACCAGACTTAGCTTCACTGACCATATTCATTGATTGTGTCGATAGTTGAACTACTGAGAGCATCTACTTCCTCCAGGTGTTTTGCTATCACCATAACCACTAGGTCGTCTGTGAAGCCGACAATCTTAACGCCTGTGGGAAAAGCAAGCCTGAGGATACCATCGTACATTATGTTCCACAACATGAGTCCCAGAACCGACCCCTGTTGGACTCCACCGGAGACATTGTACGTCATCTTGTCTTCTTCTGTGTCGTAGTGTAGCACTCTTTCGCAGAAGTTGTTATCAATAATCCTCGTGAGGTATTATCGTAGCACTCCAAAGTCCCTGAGTGCCGTCATAATTTGACTCCAGTTAGCCGAATTGAATGCATTGCGAACGTCTAGCATTACCACGAGACAGTATTGCTTTGCTTCCCTTCTCCATTTTTTCCCTTCAATAGCTTCCTGCACGGTGCTCGTCACTTGCTTGATAGCATCGGTCGTGGAATGAAATTTCCGGAACGCAAACTGTTGTATAGAGAGTCCTCCTTTCGCTTGGGTCGCTTGTTCTAGGCGGTTGCACACCACTCGCTCAAAGATCTTGTCTATTGTGTTGAGCAGTCATATCGGCCTGTAGCCAGAAGGATCGTCCATGGGTCCCCTACCCTTCGGTATGAGCACTAGTTTCTGGATCTTATACTGTGTTGAAAATATGCTCTCTCTTAGGCACGCGTTGAATAACTGCGCAAACGTATGCGGCTGCGAGAAAATGGCGAGCTTCAGTTCCCGGTTCGGGATTCCATCAGGATCTTGCGCCTTATCGTCCTTTATGGCTTTTGCGATTGCCACGATCTCATCTTCGCTTGCCATCGATGCGGGTTGCAACTTAATCTGTTCTTCGGTATGTTGCATCTCTGGCTGTTGAGTGAAAAGTGTTCGTACTTTGGTACTTAGAAACTGTAGGTTCGTGGGTGTTGGCCGCCTGAACGTCTTTAGCTTCTTCATAACCAGTCTGTATGCGGTGCCACATGGGTTGGCATCTGCCTCGTCGCATAGTTGCAGGAAACACTCGCGCTTGCTTTTGCTGAGCTTTTTTTTCAGTACCTTCGTAAGCATTCGGTAGTTTTCATGGAGCTCGTCGAAGCTTTTAGTACCTCTAGCTCTGTACTACCGCCTTCCTGCTTGAAAGCATTGTCTGCGTGCTTAAGCAATTTCGGCAGTCCACCAGTAGACTGGGTTGTAGTGGCGCTTGCTGATTTCTCTCCGAAGCATTACATCATCACAAGCCAGGCCCGTAGCCAGGATTTACCTAAGGGGGGGGTTTGGATTTGAAGTCGAAGGCAGTTCCGATGAATCAAATGATATTTCTGGAAAAATTTCTACAATCATACACAGAAACTTAGAGTTATAAACATTAAAAGTAAAATATTAATACCGCAACTTGTACTACCGCTTTCCACATAGCAGTCAACATTAACATATCGATTCTGTGCGTTACCGGTAACAGCAATATTGTTACCAAAACTCGTCACCGGTCTTATAAATCGGTATTCTGTGCACTCGGTAACGCTGTCAAATGTCGTAAACTCACCTTATAGAAATGAAGCTCGCTCTTTTGTGTGGTGAAATATAAACAATGGAAAGTGAGAAGTAAATACATAGAACTAATTGCATTATGTTAACTTTTTATATAATATTTGTTTTTCTTGGCAGGAAATATGCACGCACTACGCCGGCGCAGCTGCGGTGTTATCTATATATAATTTATATATTAATTTTATGTAAATTAATAAATATTACACAGTGAATTGCTATAAATTTTTATCATTGAAAAGTGCTGAAGAAGCAGCAACAGTGAATTTAACATCGTTTTTTATTTTAATTTGCTCCGATTTCAATTTGAGGATTATAAAATTAGATTAATTACTCAAAATGCGAGCTATTTTTTGTAATGCAAGCTAAAGAATGTCTTCTGTTTTGCTTGTTACCACCTAAAGAGATGGTAACAATATTCACCGGTAACGCTTGGTCGCAGAATACCAACAGAGTGTTCAAGTTACTAAAAGGTGAATTTCTACGGTAACAAGATTAATGTTACCGTGACAGAATTGATCTGTAAAGCTTTCTACAACTGCAGGTTACAAAGGAAGTTCTGAAGACTTTTCAGATTCCAAAGTTTCTTGAACGTTTTCTGCAATACAGATGAAAATAATATTATTCGGATTTTGTCGGTTCCGCATCAAGCAAAAAATTAATCCATTAATATTCAATCAATGCAAACACGCTAAAAAAAAAAAACAGCTTTCAAACATTCAGAATTTACGTTTTACATTTAACACATTTACGCATTGATAAAGGAAAAAAATCATTTAAATCAAGCACTTACTTTCCGCCCTTTTTACTTCTGGTTTCTGCAGCCAATTAAGTAGACTAATTTTTACAGCTTTGGCACAGTTAAATTAACAATAGAAACTCTTAAACTTATCTAACGAAACTCAATCAAAATTTCACCATTTTCACGTAACACCTGTTAACGCAATAAATTCTTAAATTGCTGGTGGTAGACAAAGTTCAATCGAACTTTTTTCGACACTAATAGCATAATTTTACAAATCCCTGAACATCACTTCACGCTGCGTTGTTGAAATTCGCAATTTATAAAACGCAACGCTTCACGCCGTGATCTTCAGCGTTGAGTTACGCAATAGCGTAGTGAAAACCGTACAAAGTTAGCATTTTATAAAACGCTGCACTTGAAATTCGTTCACTTGAACTGTCACTTTCATCACTTGCTCTTGAGCTGCCGTTATAACGAATAAATTGGCATTGAAAGGTAATAACTGTTTGTTTCACTCATATATTCGTAAATGTTTACATATATCGTTTGAATATAGGTTAAAGACAGCAACAACGAACCAACAGTTCGAAATGTTGCTAAAAGAAATAAAAAAACTACCGCAGGTAGCAAATGGTACGACAGTGTTTGGCGTTTATATTGCAATTTAAGGCCCCTATTAGGTACGACAACTCAACTTAAGTTGACGTGAGTTAAGACACCTCAACTGAACTTTTTTGCCATATTACGCATAACATACATTTTCAGTTGAGCTGTGGTGTAAAATTGCTGTTTCTATTGGAGCATGATTACACCGAAATTTTGAGACTTTCGTTGAAATGAATCAGCTGTTTGCATTAATTTCAATTTTTGTGTATATGTATTTTGTTCACAAGTAATAAAGCAAGGAAATAATAGTATAGAGCAGGAGTGCCCAAAACTTTCTTATGGAAGTACAAACACTAATACATATAAAATCCTGCAACCTTTCGTAAACGAAAGCATAAATCTACGTAGAAGATCACTGTCACCAAAATGTAACAACAAAGCATACGAAAGTGTTGTTGCTTGCACTTCGGTATAAGCAACGAAAAAAGATCAAAAACAAAAAAGACAAATTTGTTTGTGTATTTTGTATTGCTTAATGCGAAGTGCTGTGTGTGTATATTAGAATACACAGCCTATGCCTAAGTGCTTTTACAAAAACAAATGTGCACCAAGTGCATAGGGCTTGGGCACCTCTAAAGACGCTATACAACTAGCTCAAAGCAGAAGTAAGTTTTTGACAGTTTTTACACTCGAGACATAGTTGCATTGTTAAACCTAATACCACAAAAAATACATACACATCTCTGAGATACATACTTGTCAGTCGATAGACACATATGTACCTCAAATGTGTAATAGACAATACAAATTTACAAATTACACACTCAACTTAAGTTGAGTTGTCGTACCTAATAGGGGCCTAAATTTAATGATGGCTGAAGAGAACAGCTGATATGGTTGCCAACAGGTCCAAATTTGGTGAATCTTAAATATTTCAAAGATTTGCAATAATGATGCTAGTTTTATTTCACATGTGACAGCCCTAAACTGCTGTTGGCTGACAGTTCACCGTGGTAACGTAACATAGCTAACGCAATAACGTAGTGGTTAATAAAATGCAAATTTTAAATCAGTGATGCGTTAGCGTTGCGTTTCATCACGGTGATTTATAAAATGATGCCATTAAGCTTGTTGATGTTTTCGCTGTATTTCGCTATATTATTTTTTATTCTTTTTGGACCATAAGGGGGGGGTTTTAACCCTAAAAACCCCCCCCTTGTCTACGGGCCTGTCACAAGCTCTTACGATCGGTGGGCTAAGGACATATGTATATATGATATATGATATATGATATATGATTTGTGTTTCATATGTATCATTATTCTTAACACGTCCTCTTCCAGTGTTTCGACTATGTAGGAAGCTCTGCTATTGCTACTTCTACGTGCTCGCCTATGCAGTTGTGAGTTCAGCTTATTTATGATAGCTTGGTGATCGCTGTAGGTTCATAGTATTGCGTGCCATGTGGCATGTGGCACCATCTTGTTGTAACCAAATGTCAACCAAGTCCAATTCTTAAATTTCGGGCAAAAAAAAAAAGTTGGTTATAACAGTATCTTGCTCCATTGACTGTAAAGTTGCGATTTTCATTATTTTTAAAAAATAACGGTTCAATGATGTCACCGGCCAACAAACCGCACCAAACAGGGCATTTTTCAAGTTGCATTGACAGCTCTTGAATTGCCTCTGACTGCTCTTCAGACAAAATTCAGCAATTCTGTTTGTTGATGTACCCATTGAGCCAAAAATTTTATTCGACACTAAAGACAATTTTTGATAAAAAAGTGGATCTTCATCTAACTTTTCTAATGCCCATTCACTTAACAAACGACGTTGTGGTAAGTCACACGACTTCAGTTCTTGCACCAGCTGTATTTTGTATGGTTTCATTTCGAGATCCTTACGTAAAATGTTCCAGGTGGTCGAATAACACAAGCGCAATTGTTGAGACCGGTGACGAATTGAACTAATACGGACATTGAACTACCACAGCCAGCACGATACTCCCTGAAGGACCAGCCCTGCGATAATCTCCCTGGGCAAAAGGGATTTACCTCGACACGCACCAATACACACCGACACACCTTCATTCATCGTTCATGACTGTGATGGCAAAAGCCACCACTATTGGACGTGCTACAGCGTAGACCACATCATTTCTGACTGTGTGTGACACATGGTCCCCACTATTTTGCATTTTTTCAAACTGGTACTCCAACGCTACTAAAATATACTTTTCACCTCGGAGTACTTAATTCTGACACCTCTTGTACACCATATTAACAACCGCTTTAACCAGTCTTTTTAAGACTATCCAGAGACCACAATGTTAATGTGCCGGTGGAAATTGTGATAGTACGTCTGCCGAGCGTAAAGACTATCCCCGTGCTAACAAATTTTAAGGATCATTGCTATTCCTTCGTAGGCATATGCTACCGTTGATCGAGTCAAACGGTCCACCTTCTCCCCAGATTAGGCGAGCAACTCCAGGATCTGGGTAGTCCCTCTACATTTACACATTATAGGGCGAACCTGTTGCCTGCGATTATCCTGCTTTATCCTGGCTTTGGACAGGCTACTCGTGAGAACAGGCAGAGTTGACCATTGGGACAGATAAGTCCCACGATTTTTCTTTTACTTTTAATTTAGGGTCGCTGAACACGAGGACATCTAATGTCGTATTTGCGAATTTCTCAGCGGTTCAGGAGCGTTCGTCAAGGGGTTATAATCATCGAGATTGCTCAATTCGTTCAGCAGCTATGATTTTCGCAGCAAGAAATGCCAGATCGAGCCACTGTGCACCGGTCATAATGTCAAATTACTTATGTAAAATTAATTAAATAAAGATGTTTTTTCTCAAATACTGGCGAACCTAAGAATACGCAGTGGAAACCATCGAAATGTATGTCTGGATGAATGCACTAAATAAAAGCTTTCTGTAAATCGGAAATTTTTTGAAGTGCCAATTTAGACATCCTCGATTATGAAAATATATAATATTAAATCAAGCACTAAGCTATACTGAATAATATATTTCTTCAAGGGCACTTGCAACTCAGTGCCTCTCAAAATGGTTTCTGCCTTTAATATCAATCATACGCCATGGCGCCCTAGTACTTTATTACGTCAAACACTACAAGAACTTGCAGCAGACGAATAAAAGCGGATTTTTAAATAACAAATCAATGGCAATACAAGCAGATATTGACACACACGCACATACACATAAGACGAAATGAACCTCCACTCAAATATACACACACACCGGCACAATAATGTGTGCTCCTACGCATCAAGCAATAATTCAATGCTGTCTGGCCTGCGTGAACATGAAAAACAAAATCATTTAATACAGACATCATCATGCTTTGACCGAACTGCAATATTTTCCACTGACTCAGCCATTAAGCGAAAAACAAGGTTTGCTGTAATTTTTTTTTTATACAGAGCATCATAAAAGAAAAACATCAAATATATGTATTAAAGCAAAAAATTAAAACAAATACAATTTAATGCAGCTGCATGCAGAAATTGTTTCCCATTTTGCTGCAATTGTTTGTAGAACAGGGCGCAATGAAGAGCTTCAATTTAATATGTTTGTGTGTTTATGTGTTTCGGTATGAAAACAAACGCACTCACACACATAAATATACACGCTGCCTCACAGTGACACCCACAGAACTATGCGCCACAGCGGCGCGCTTCAAATATCAGCGATTTTTTTATATTCTGATGAGCCTTAAGCATGCGCCTATAAATATGCATGCAAATTTTTAACAAGCTTTTTATGCAAGCATTTTCTTCATTTTTGTTTCGAATTGAAAAACACTTAAAAACAGCGATTGGCTTGCTGAAGTTTTTTTTTTAGCTGTTGTTATTATTATTTATTTTTATTTATTTTTACACGCTGTTCAGCCTGGCGTGCCTCAAAAACTTTATTGGGTGTAGGGAGTATGTAAAAAAAGGACATGACATGGGTTGGATTTTTATTAAAGGCTATGCAGCTACACTCAGTGCGGCAGTATTACTTAAAAGTGCAAATTTATTTGCATAGCTCGAAGGAACGAACGCATGTAAGTGCGAGTGTGGGAATGTGTGTGTTTGCGTGTGTGATATTTTGCTCTATATGCATGTTTGTAAATTCAGTTTTTGCGCTGCATTTTATTTACACTGTTGAAAATGTATGAATTTGGCATGATAATAAATTGTATGGCTGAACATTTCAATTTTATTATTTATATAAAAAATGAAATTGTGTATTTGACTTTTTTCACTGATTGCATGTGTCTGTGAAATGGGCGCATGCATAGTCTGTGGAAAATTGAAGCATGTTTAAGAGTGAGTGATTAAAGCTTATAAAAAACTGAGTTTTGCTAATTTTATCCTCATAATATTTTTCTATATTTAATTAATAATAATAAAGGATGCTTCCCTTATGATCGCCTTTTTTAAATCTAAAAAACTAATTTTTTGTTTTTTTTCTGAAATTCTGCAATAAATAGTTTAGGCATGGTTACTTATGAAAAATAATATCCTATTAACTCCTCCTGACTGTAAGCAATCGTTGGTCATTTTGACGAAATACTCCATGGCATTTTGTCACATTGCAGCCTCTCTTCTATCAATGGCGTGACGTATCTCGTCTTAGCGCTAACGAATTTTACTTAAATTGTGTTGTCATATATCTGCTTTGAAAGGAATCAAAAAATCCCATTGTACTGGTGACCGAAAAATTGATGAAATTTTTCACCATATGCCTAGCTTTTCTGCATGACTAAATCACAATGTTCACACATGACAGCTGGCTAACAACAAAGCTATGGGACCATTGTTTAGGATCCTTTTTTTGATTTTGTGAAAAAGTGTCAAATTAATTTGTGTTGCATGGTTTTATTAAATATGAGTTCACCAAAAGACATTCGCAATTTCAAACTACTGCACAGATTTCCAAAAAAATTTTCCATGAAATGCAAAAGCAAAAGCAAAAAAAGAAATAAAATAAATAAATTTTATTAAAATAAACACAAGGTTTTGATAAAAGACTGTGGTCATGTAGTAGAAAAAGGACGAGAGCAAGGCTAAGCTAAGTACTAGAACAAAGACTTGGACAAAGTTTCGAACATGGAATTTTACAAGGATTTAGACAAGAACTTAGACAAGAATCGGGAAAAGGAACTATTTTTTAATCTCTACCAAGTTGCTTATCGGGTATATTCATTTTTCAATAATAGAGTTATTAACTGCTTGGAGTTTATTTATTTATTTATTTATTTATTTCAGTCTACTGATTTATATCTTACAGACTATTACAAATTTGACTTCATATATTATACAATTAATTATATAATATAAATAAATTTAATCCAAAACGTTTTTCATCCACATTAAAATTAAGAATTGGAGAGATCGTATTGCATAACCGTAAGCATCTTGCAACCGGTTCATTATGTGCGTAATTTGTTGCGTGCGTTGATTCACAAAAGAGACGATTTACTCTCAAATTCCTAGGAGCATCATAAAGTTGAAAGAGGTCAGACAGTTCAGAACAAATCAATTTACCACTTAAAAGTTTATACACAAACATTATAGAAAAAAATGATCTTCTATCCTCTAACGATTGTAAACCTAGTAGCTTGCGCCTGGCTACGTAAGAAGGCATAATATCTGGCCATTGCATTTTAGAAAATGCATATCTTGTAAACATTTTTTGAATTCGCTCAATGCGTTTTGAAGAAACATTATAATAGGGATTCCATAAAATTGAACAATAATCCAATCTGCTTCGAACTAGTGATACGTACAAAGCTTTGATAGATAAATGATTACTAAAGTCCATAGTATTTCTTTTTATAAAACCTAACATTGAATAAGCTGTTGAAGTAATGAAATCTATGTGGGCGTTGAATTTTAGTTTAACATCAAATAATACTCCTAAATCTTTTATTTCATCTTTGCGATTTAAACAGTAATTATCTAAGTTATAATCAAAAACAACTGGATTTGTCTTCATGGTGAATGATATGACGTTGCATTTATTTCTATTTAAATAAAGTTTGTTACTACTGCACCAGCTATGCAGATTAGCAATGTCACTTTGAAGTTTTAAGCAGTCAAATATATTAAATACTTGACGAAATATCTTTACATCGTCTGCAAACATAAGACATTGTGAATGATAAATGAATTGTGGTAGATCATATATAAAAATTAAAATGAGAAGAGGGCCGCAATGAGAGCCTTGGGGAACCCCAGATGTTGCATTTATTGTCATATTTGATCGGTATGAATCAATTTGAACAAATAATTTTCTGTCACATAAATAGCTACCGAAAAATTTTAAGAGCGGATCTTTTATCCCGTACTTTTTAAGTTTATGCAATAGAATAGTGTGATCAATCTTATCGAAAGCTTTTGAAAAATCAGTGTAGATAACATCTAACTGAGAGTGCTGTTCCATTGCTTTTGAAATTCGATTTGTAATCAACATTAAGTTAGAACAAGTTGACTTTCTTGGTAAAAAACCATGTTGGTGATCACTTATTGCATTTTGTATGTGTAGGTATAGTTTTGTTTTAAGTATGTTATCAAATATTTTTGCAAAAACACCTTGTTTAACAATAGCTCGGTAATAAGTAACTTCACAACGATTACCTGTTTTAAAGATGGGTTCGATTTCACATAACTTCCAGCTATCAAGAAATTCACCATTTTTAAGGCATGTTGTGTAGAGAATCAAAAGAGGTTTGATAACACTTTTGGAACAACGTTTAAAGAAAACAGGCGGGAATCCATCTATTCCAATTTTAAAAGAATTTTTCAAACTTAAAATTGCCGTTTCAATATCAGTTTCTGATAAATCAAAATTTTCAATGCTATGAATGCTAGGGCTTTGAAAATATGTATAAATATTTGTATTTATATGTGTTTCATACACATTTTTGAAGTATTGTGTGAATAAATTACAACTTTCTAAAGTATTGTTTGATATAATACCTTCGTACTCCATACTACTAGGGAATCCATTTGTTTTTCGTTTATCTTTAATGAAATGCCAAAACACCGACGGATTTGTTAAAAGATTTGATTCTATGCTTAAAATATATTGTTTATATAAAAATTAATGAAGGAAATCAAACTCTTTTCTTATCCGAATAAAAAAACATTTGTCAGCTTCACAATTCGTTTTTTGAAATTTTTTGTAGGCTTTATTTTTGATATTTTTAAGATTTTTTAATCTGGCATTAAACCAAGGCAATTTCATTCTTTCCGATCGAGAATAGACCGGAACGAAATTTGTAATACCAATGTTAAATTTAGTTTTTATAAAAGAATAAATGTTCTCAGAGCAAGGTTCGGAGTTAAACTCTGACCAATCAATAGAGTCTAGAAAATCATTTATAGCCAAAAAATTTCATTTGGAAAAATTTAATCTTTTAAGTGGTTCTATAGTTTTTCTGTCGAAATCGTAAAACTCAAATTTAAATAGAAGTGCTTTATGATGTACAGAATTTTTAGAAATTGGACTAACACAAAGTTCGCAAGATGCTTTCAGTTCATCAGTAGCAAAGACTAAATCCAATATTCTACCAATTTCGTTTTTAAAACAATTTAACTGATAGAAACTATTAGCAAGAAAAAAGCTTGTAAAAGTTGATTCTATTTCTGATGAAATATTACTAGGCAAAAGAATTTTATTATTATCAATCCATGTTATATTACGAAGGTTGAAATCTCCAACTACAATCATTTGTTGCTTTTGGGTTAAATTATTAGCAATTATCTCAATGTTATTTAAATGACTTTCATAAATATCTATAAAACTGTTAGGTGGAATATATGACACAAAGAAAAAAACCGAGTGGCTATCTAAGAATCCAATATTTACACAAATTTGTTCAATATTATTATTATTACAATTAAGAGATACTATTTTGCTATACAAATCACTCCGGACCGCTAGCAAAACTCCACCACCTCTTTCTCTTCCAGTTGCAATTTGATTACGATCAAAACGAAAAACATTATAATATGAGTCGAAAAATTCATTGTTTGAAATGTTGTTGTGAAGCCAGGTTTCTGTTAACGCTACAATATCATATTCATGTAATGACATTTCACGCAAAAATTGGGAGGATTTTGTTCGCATTCCACTGACGTTTTGGTAATAAGTTTTGTAACTTATTTTTTTAAAAGTGCTTTTATTATGAAGTTTGTTTGATTGTTTAGAGCGCGTGCTAGGTAGAGGCTCATTAACTGATGTTTGCTGGTTAATAGAAAATTGTATAGGTGAATAGATGCCTCACTTTACTTCTTTAGAATCGATTTTTATGTATAGCCCTCGGTACGAAAAAAAAAATATAGAGAGCGAAATCAAGTATTAAAAACTATAAACGTTTTGTGGTGGAATGCAGTGCTATAAGATGCTACCAATTTTTAGCAATGGTTTGTGAATTTGCTGAACGAGTAGGTGTGTTGAATTACTCGTATGCAGCGAGGTTCACTTTGTAACGTATCGAAACTTTTCAGTGGTAGTAGGATAGCAAATAATGAGTTAATTGAAAGTTGTCACATTTTTTAACCCCTAGTATGAAGCCAGAGTGTAAAAATAGCAAAGCAATAGCATAGCCATAGCATAGCCATGGCCATGGCATGACAGTTGTCGCCTAACTGCCTCTTGAAACGGTTGACCATGTCTCTACGATCTCGTTGTGGTTTTTGATCTAAATCTATTAGTAAAGACTCTGCTCTTAGCTGCACAGTGTGCACAAATTACTTTCACAAGTCTTGTGTCGATATAGACGATGATAAAATTTTTCCTCTCACTCTTTTTCACCACTCTCTGCTGCTGCTGACAACGTAGTTCTCATCTCTGACACGGTAAATAATGATCAGCCTCTTTTACCTAAAACTTTTGCTAAGGTTGTAAAAGCTGCGCCGCCTCCGTCTGCTCCAACTTTATTGCTACCTCAGCTGCGCCCACAATCTCACTCGGATGCCGTGCGTCGAAAGAATTATAACAAAAACAAAACACTTGTCATAGGCAATAATGTTGCGTTAGACCTAGATGTTGTACCGCGGATGAAGTGGCTGCATCTTTCTTCGTTTATGCCTTCAGTTACGGAGAATAATATCATTGAGTATGTTGTTAAGCATGCAAATATTGATAAACGTCATCTCTCTTGTACTAAGTTGCTTCGAAATAATGATAATGGTAATTCTATTGGAAGAGTTAATTTTAAACTTGGTGTCTCTTCATTTTATTATGCTATTAGATGCGTCAGTTTGGCCTGTTGGTATAAATTTACGCACTTTTCGTTTTTTTCCGAGACCAGGAAATGCAGAAATACAAACTTAAGTGCCACAAGCTCAGCTCGTAAAAATAAATGTCTGTCTATTTATTATCAGAATATGTCTGGAATGAGAACAAAATCTCTCGCTATACTATCTAAAAGCTCCAAAAGTGAATTCGACGTTATTGTGCTAGTTGAAACCTGACTTAACTCAGACTTCTTTGATGAAGAGTTTTTCAAGCCTACACTCTTTAATACTTTTCGCAAAGATCGCGATGCTGCTAAAACAGGTTGTTCTAGAGGAGGCGGTGTACTTATAGCTGTGCGACGTAATTTTTGTGCATCTATCATCGTTCTGGAAAATGCGGATACTCTTTTGGATCAGCTTTGTGTGAAAGTACAGGGTGTGTCCGGTCTACTATTTATCTGTGCATCTTATATTCCACCGAATAGCAATGAAAACATTTATATGGCTCATGTCGGAAATATTATGAGTTTGTCATCTAATAATGTTCAAGATAATCACCTCTGTGTACTTGGGGATTTTAATTTAAATAAATTAATTTGGTCTCATGTTTATGATTGTAATATCCTTACACCATTAAATGTTAATAGTTCAATAGAAATTTGTCTTGTTGACAGTTTTCTCAGTTTAGACTTATTACAGATTAATTTTTTGGCTAATAAGCTTAATAGATTTCTCGATATAGTTTTCATAAGTAATTATATTAATTATAACTTATATGACAAGTTCCAAAAATATTTCCAAAGGAAACATCGAATTTTTTGCTGCTCAGAATTTTTTAATTTTTCAATATCTTGTGAAAATTTTTAAATTTTTAAATTTTTCTTTTTACATATAAATAAATATCAAAACCTTTGACTTAAACCATCATAAAACCAGAAAGAATAACAACAATCAATATGAAAGGGGTTTACCCCCCTCACTACAACCGCTACAAGGATCTGGATCCATCCAACGAAAAACACAACCAATCAACCAGAAAACGAATACATATTGAAGATTTCATACCATTATCAAATTCAAACAACGATGAACACATACCAAGATTTTTAGTTGCTTCCAGCAAACCTCAAAATAAAAACACCGAAACAAAACCATTGGCATCCTACAACGTATTCCAAATCGAAAAAGGAATTAATTATATTTCAAAAGAATACCTTGACATAACAGAAATGCGCAACGGAGACCTTTTAATTAAAACATGCAACCTTAAATCAACAAACAAATTTTTAAAAGCACAATTTATTGACACAATTCCTGTAAGTATTACCATGCACAAAAATTTAAATTCAGTACAAGGCAGAATATTTTCAAAAAATTAATCAACATACCAGAAGAAGAACTCACAACTTCTTTAGCAGATCAAAAAGTTGTTAAAGTACGTAAGATAATACGCAAAGAAGGAGAGAATCAAATACCAACTGGTGCAGCAATATTAACATTCGATCTCATCCATCGCCCTGACTACCTTAAACTTGGATGGGAAAGATTAAAAATATTTCAATACATTGCTAACCCAATGCGATGTATCAACTGTCAAAAACTTGGACACACTAAAAAAGATGTACAAACATAACAACTTGCAGAACATGTGGACATAATACTCTACATAAAATATGTACTCAAAAATATTGTATGAATTGCAATAATAATACACATACATCCTTTGACCCTGAATGTCCAACATTTTTAAAACATAAATCTATAAATAAAATTAAAACAAATAAAAGATGCACGATACGAGAAGCTTGGAAAATTTTTAATGAAAATCCTACTCTACACACAATACAACCATTTAAAAAATTACCAACTTTTTCAGAAATTTTAAAAAGAAACACTGATTCTTCAATCAAATTAAATACAACCAACACTAACAACAATCAAGAAAAAATACAACTAACAACAATTTAAAATCTCCACAAAAAACCATCGAAAATACATCGAAATAACAGCAAACATTAACAAAAAACCATCTAACAAATTTTTCAGCAATTTCGACAACTTTTCCTCTACAAGCCATCATATAACAATAAATAAATCTGATTCACAAAATATAAACAATAAAATGGATATTGAAATTAATAATTCTTACAACACTATCTTAAATACAGAAAATAATTATCCACTAACAGAAACAACAAAATTAAAAGAACATTTAACAAATGAATTCACCAACTTCAAATTCATCATCTCTATCTCCACGCAGCATGCTTTATAAAAAATTCCCAGAATCAAACGTCATTATATCTCCTAGAACAATGAAAATAGTTGATAAAAACAAAAAAGATTCATTTCAAGAAAACCAAACTGACAACTCAATATAATCATCTATTTCATTATAAATTTAGTTATTATTATTGATACCCATCAAATGAATATTGGTTTAAACATTACAATACTACAATGGAATATACAAGGCTTTATTGCCCATAAATATGCACTTGAACTATTGGTTGCCAAACGTAAACCCACTATAATCGCACTACAAGAAACACATATTATAAATAAAAACAAACATCTTTTACATCTTCCTGGATACCAAATTTTCCACAATAACAAAAACTATAATTATTGCAAATCTGGAATTGCTTTTCTTATTCATAATAGTTTACATGTTATTCAACACATTACTTCTACTGATAGTTTACTTTTTCAAACAATCTCTATTCATGGAAACAAATTTATACATATAACTAATATCTACAAGGAATGTGACATTATACTCACACCAACCATGTTAAATAACACACAAAATTATAACAATGAATTACATATAGTAATTGGCGATTTTAATAGTCAAAATCCTCTTTGGGGTTCTCAATCTCTATCACCTAACGGAACTATTTGGGAAAACTTTGCAAATGATCAAGGACTTGTAATTCTTAATGATGGATCACCAACTTTACTTAATACTAGACACACATTAACAGCTGTAGATGTTTCAATGGCAAGCGCAGATCTTATTCCATCTCTTAAATGGACGACACTTAATATACCTGATATTGGTGATCATTTTCCAATTATAATAACAAATAACATTCCTAATATAAAAAAACGATTTCATCCAAAATTTTTGGAAAATAAATGTGATTGGAATATCTTTGCTAATAAAGTATCAAGAGTTATACAAAATTACCCAATATCAACAAATATCAACAAAGAAGCAGCAATTTTAAAGAGAATAATAAGAAAATCTGCTAATGAAACAATCCCACAAACAAAAGAATGCAATAAAAAACAATCTCCTGCATGGTTTAACTCAACCATTGCTAAACTTATTAGAATCAAATATCAAACCTGGAACACTTTCATCAGACATAGAAACTTATTAAATGCTGTTAATTACAGAAAAGCTTGTGCAAAAGTAAAAAGAGAATCCAAAATAGCAACCCATCACTAGATATTAAAACACTTTGGATGCGAATTAACAATCTAAAATGTATTAAGAACAAACTCTTAAATATAACCTATCCAAAAAAAAAACATAGTGTTATATTATCAGAAGATATCGAAAAAGCCTATGACCGTGTTGTATCAATATTCATTTTAGATGAACTACAAAAATGGGAACTACCATTTGCAACAATCAAACTCTTATACTCTTTTCTTTCCAATCGAAATATAATAGTAAAAATAGATGGTTATTTATCAAAACAACATCCCTTAAATAATGGTGTTCCACAAGGTTCTCCTTTATCCGTTGTTCTATTTATAATCTATACAAATTCATTAGCAAATTCTATTAAAAATCTTCCTGGTATAGACTATGTTGGAATGTATGCTGACAATATATTTGCTGTATCATCCGGTAACCCACAACCAGTTCTTCGAAATTTAAACCACCTTAACAACAAAATCCAAAATTGGGCTATTTCTAGAGGTTCTATTATTTCTGTCTTCAAATCAGAAGCATTACATATTTGCAAAAAAAGAAAATGCCATGAATCAACACTTAAAATAGAAAAAACCAATATTTCTTTTAAAACAAATATAAGAATTCTAGGAATGATTTTTAGTAAAAATCTACTTTGGAACGAACATGTAAAATATATTATTGAAAAACTAAGCAAAATTAATAATCTTTTAAAACTAATTTGCTCAAAAAAGAAAGGTTCACATATCGAAACTGCTATTGACATATGTAAATCTTTAACACATGGATAAATTAAACACTGTATAACTATTTATGGCTGGACATCTAACAAAAATATTTTCAAAATAAATACCGCTTTAAACAATTGCTTTCGAACTGCTACTGGATTATTAAAGACAACTCCTATCTTATCTCTAAGGATTGAATCTAAATCTTCAGATTTTATCACAATACGAAACAAAAGATCGATTAATTTAGCATCCAAAGCCATCACAGACGTCAAAAACAGTCTTCACAACACATTTTGGCTTAACATCGACACCAAACCAAAAAAAAATCTCAATGCTATCAATAAAATAATTACTCTTCTAAAAACTAACAATATACCTATACCAAAAAAAAGTAATGAAAATTTTAATCTTAATACTAATACAAAAATCACTTTTGACGTCAGCTTAGCTGCTTATTCTAAATCAAATACAAATCCTGAGGTTTATAAAACATTGGTTACAGAAAAACTTAATAACTTTTCAGCAATAACTGAACTTTATACTGATGGGTCATGTCAAAATAACTTAGCTTCATATGCTGTTATTGAACACATACCTAACACAAATTGGTCAATAATCAAACAAAGTCAACTCCCTACATTTTCTGGAATCTTTTCAGCTGAACTTTCTGCTATAAATGCAGCAATAAACTACGCAATACAAAAAAATACCAAAACCATAATATGCACTGATTGTCTAAGCTCTATCAAAGCAATTTCAAACAATAAAAATGGAATTTATGACAATATAATTAAAAATCCCAAAATCCAACAAACTATTATTATTCTATGGATACCATCACATATTCGAATCATAGGAAATGAATATGCAGATAATGCAGCAAAACAAGCACTCAAAATGCCACTAATAATTGAAATGCCATATTTCCAATGCACCATACAACACATTTTTAAAAAAATGAATTTTATAAAATTAAAATTAGAATGGGATAATTCAAATTGCTTTCTAAAACAACATAATCCTAACTTAAATAGACCAGGATACCATCATAAATTTACTAGATATCAATGCATTTCACTTGCTCGCCTCAGAGTTGGTAAAGCTTTATTCAACACTCAACATTTTTACAATCACTCTAATCCACTTCAATGCAATAATTTCAATAAAATAATGAATGTTAATCATATTCTTAAAGAATGTCCAAAATCCAAGCTACCTGAACCTTTAGAAACAATTCTTGACTGCACAAAAATATATACACTTACAAAAATTAATCAATCTCTGAACAAACATAGCATTACAAACATATAATTATTCATAAATCTAGTTAGTTATACTTTTCACGCAATATGGTCTAGCTACCCTGCGTATATTTCTACATATATTTAATAAATTTATATTTATGTATTAAATATATCATCAATAATAATAATAATAACTTATATGAAAATCCCTTTCCTTTTTCG